>QRFJ01002036.1:59182-259182 GCA_006176705.1 Cocos nucifera | reverse complement strand
AAGGATATACATACAAAAAATTCTAAATATAAATATATCTCTCTTGATTTGTCAATTCTTTTCTTATTTCGATAAATATACTTAATTTATTAATTTTTATGAATAAAAAAATATTTTATTAAATAATATATTAAAATTATTTTATCTAGAAAATAAATAAATCGCAGCCATCCATGTTTTCACTAATGTATAACAATATGTTTATGAGAATGAGGTCTAAACCTGATATTACATGGATTACCTGTACATTTGTATAAAATGGACATAGTTGTGGGTTTGCATATTATGCAATAATAAAAAATTACAATCTTGTTATATTTTCTTTTAATAATTTTTATCAAAAATATCTTTATAAAATATATGAGGTATATCATACTATATAAAATATAAAATCAGGTCTACTATATATATCATATCATATGAAAAATTCTTGAGAGAACCCAAGTTACATCAGTAGGACTGAGACATGCCTTTTTAATTTTTTCTCAAGATTTTGCAAAGTCATTACTAGGGATGATAGTCGGACGGCCCTTAAAAATGCTATCAATAATGTTGAGCACTTTCTCTCGACTTTCATCTTCACCATTGGCATCACCTTCCCTTCGTTGGAGATCTCCTCACAGTTGGACTCGGTCCCTCTGATCTTCACTCCCAAGGACAACAACTAGACTCTCTCTTTTCTTTAGTACCGAAGATCTCCTTGATTCAAACTTATACTCCCTCTCATTGCCGCTTCCAAAGACAACCAGTCAAACTCTCCCTCTCTTCCCCTTGTCAAAGGTCTGAGCATCAAACTTATACTTGCACTCATTAGCATTGCAAACACTAGTACAAAAAGGGACTACGGTTGCACATACTATGACAGCAATTTTTGAAACCACTGCAATAGCATCTACGGTAGTGGTTATAAAGAACCGCTGTCATAGGTCAATCTATAGTAGCAGTTACAAATACTGCATAGGTCCGATATATGGCAGCAGTTATACCGAACCACTGCTATAGGTTCGATATATGGCAGTAATTTATTCTATCCATTATTATAAGTCAATTTATGGTAGGGGTTACATGTAACCGCTACCATAGGTCAAATCTATAGTAGTGGTTTAAAATAACTACTATAATAGATGCAACCTATAGTAGCGGTTCAGTGAAACCGCTATCATATCTTTTTTTCATATTTTGGCTCTAAATATTATATAATTTTAAAATTTAATATTCATCTTCATTGTTCATTATCTAAATAATTATCATTAGAGTGTCGTCACAAAAGATCACCTCGATTCGATGGCCCTAGCTTCATCGATAAAAAAAAATTAATTTTGACGATCACGAATAACGACGTGATGATCTGATAGATGAAGACCTCCGATTGATCCAAAAATCTGCAATGATGATCTCGATGATGTTTGTAGTGTATTATCAAAATTTTACTTCAATCGAATATCGTTATCTTGATCAATTTAATATAGGATAATTTTGATCGTTAAATGATAAATGAGTGATCAAAGAACTAAACTACGTCTAATTATGAGATAATTTTTTTTATAAATAATCTTGCTACTACTTTAATCATTTTTATGGTGGTGATCATAAAATTCAATCTGTGAGTCTAAGAACAATCCAAAACTATACGTGACTTGATAACCATTTTTAAACTCTATTAGTAATTATGCTCATGCTTTTGCAAGATCTGCTTAATATGAACAGTTCCTACAAAAATGATTTGAAGTTTATGATCATCGTCATATAAAATTATTAAAATTATAGCAAAGATCATTTAACTAAAAAATTATCTCATAATCAGATGTCATTTAACCCTTTGATCACTTATTTCTAATTTAACGGTCAAAATTATTTCATACTAAAATGACCATAATAACAATATTCGATTGAAGTAAAACTTTGATAATATGCTATAAATATCACCGAGATCATCGTTGCAAGTTTTTGGATCCATCGGAGGTCTCCATCTATCAGATCATCGCATCATCATTTGAGATCATCAAAATCAAATTTTTTTGATTGATGATAATTATTTAGATAATTATTTAGATAACGAACAGTGAAGATGGATATTAAATTTTAAAATTATAAAATATTTAGAATAAAAATATAAAAAATTAATTTTCAACCTATGGCAGTGGTTACTGAAAACCACTGCTATAGACTAATGACATTGGTTTTCTAACCACTGTCATACACCTATGGCTATGGCAGCGATTCGAGAACCACTGTCGTAAAGCTATGGCAATGGTTTGAAAATCGTTGCTATAGGTTAGGTTAAAATTAACCCACCCCCAAATTGGATTCCCTCCCGTGCGCTCTCTCTCTCTCCCTCCTCTCCATCATTGATGAGACCCCACCCCTCTCCTTCCTCGATCGGTGCTGCCCCTCCTTCCCCCCCGACTGCCCCCGCCTCTCAGTGCCCCCTCCTCCCCGCTTGCCCCTCCATCCTCGACCGCCCCTGCCTCTTGGCCCCTCTCCATCCATCTTCGGTCAATCCCCCAACCCCTGCCACCCCCCTCCCGGGCCACCCCTCCCCATCACTGCACACTCCCCGACCTCCCCATCATCGTGCCTGCCCCCGACCCCCCATCCTAGCGCCCCCTCCTCTCGACCCCCTCTCCATCCCCTCCTCGGTCAATCCCCCAACCCACCACCCCTACCTCTTGGACCACTCCTCCCCATCACTGTGCACCCACCGGCCCACATCCCTGATTGTCCCCACCTCTCGTGCCCCCGCCCCTCCTCGCTCACCCAACCCCCACCAACCCACCCCCCGACCGCCCCTCCCCATCAGCATGCACCCCCCCTCCCTTGGCCTTCTTGTCACGCACCCCCAGGCCGCCTCTCCCTCTCTCTCCCCTCTTTCTCTCTCTCTTCTCTCTCTACCTCACTATCTTGCTCTTATTTTCGTAGGTTACCTCTAGCGCCATCACGACGATCCTTGGAGCTTTTGGTGTGATCTCTTTTCTATAGCCATAGGTATAATTTTTTTTTTAATTTTATAGTATTATTTATTAATCACTTATAATATTTATAATATTTTTTAAAATTTTTATAATAAATATTATAAATATTTATTATAAATATTATAATTATCTACCGATCGTGGATCATGCTGGTGGGTAAGAAAACTCCTGCTAATTGGTTCAGGACCGTGTCGATGGATTTTGGATGGGCCCATGCCGTGTCCACAGTTGTGGACAACCCTTGGGCCATGCCATGTTCGAAGCCATGGACAACACTTAGGTCGTACCTATTAGCAGCCATGGACAGTCCTTGGATCATGCCGGTCGATAAGAAAATTTCTGCTGATGGGTTCTGGGCCATGCCGTACCAGTAGCCTTGGGTCATACCGTGTCGACGATCGTGAACAACTCTTGAGCCATGCCGATCGATAAAAAAATCATCGTCAGTGGGTTCTGGGCCATGTCGGTAGTCTTGAGCTATGCCGGCCGCTAAAAGAACCCTCATCTCCACCGATGAGTTTTGGGTCATGCTTACAGCCGTAGGCCATATCGACCGCTAAAAGAACCCTCGATCGCTAATAGAAAGTAAAATTATTTATTGCTCATCCTTAATTATTTATAAATATAATTTATGTTGTAGAATTTATTATATAATATTTTTTGAGTGTTTATATCTTGTTGCTTTTGTTTATTACATTGCATAATGATAGACTCGTCAATTGATTAGTGTACATAATCTCTAGCATCCATATATTTATATATAATTGTATGGATAGAAGAATTATGTACAATGATCAATTGATTGTTCAATTTAGATAGTTTAAAAATTATAAATAATTCTATTGATAATTTTGGTATAAATATTAGAGTCTATTTATTGATGCTATACTAATATTATTGTTCAATATATTATATTGGTTAATGTTTATTAACGTTGCAGG
Source organism: Cocos nucifera (assembly GCA_006176705.1). Classification (NCBI taxonomy): domain Eukaryota; kingdom Viridiplantae; phylum Streptophyta; class Magnoliopsida; order Arecales; family Arecaceae; genus Cocos; species Cocos nucifera. Next base: position 255,269 of record QRFJ01002036.1, on the reverse strand, counting down.
TCACGATGACACTGAAACATCATCTAGCTTTCACCCCCATCCTTTGGTGGGTTATGCGATGCTCAATATCTAAGGAGCAGTCAGAGCATACTCCATCTACCTCCGCATTGATAACTCAGGAACCATCAGCATCTGCTTCACCATCAGCATCTATGCCACTATCGACATCTACTCCACCGACATTAAGCCTCCACCATCAGCCATATCTCCGACACATACTCTGATACTAGCATCTGAGTGTACATTTTTATTATATTATTTATTTATTTTTTATATAGTATTTATATATATATATATATTTATATAACATATTTTCATTGTAGATACATCATCTAGTGGGATATTTTACAGTTTTACATGCATGCCGCATATGTGGAACCGCCAGCATCAGGTGATAGTGCAGTATGATGTGGAGGAAAGGCCAGTAGGGGAGACCACGTGGGAGATGCATTTTTTTTTTTGAGTGCTTATAAGGCGGTTCGACATCATTCTGGTATTGCCCATAGACTAGTGATTGATGGATGCTGGTACATATATATGTATATATGTATGTATGTGTGTGTCTATATATATATATATATATAGACACACACACACACATACATACATATATACATATACATATATAGTGTATATATATACACACACACACACACATACATACATATATACATATACATATACATATATATATATATATATATATATATATTATTATATATATATATATATATATATATATATATATTATATGGGAGGAGATATGGATAAGTGTATCTTAATTATATTTATGCATTTGATATGTTTACATTTTATTTGATTAGAATAATTTGATAACTGATTTTTGATAACTTTGTGCAGAGGAGGTATGACTTTTTAGATCATGAGAGGACTCGAGATGCTCGATTGAAGAAGATTAAAAAGTTGTACCGGGGCTATAAGATCAAGCTCCATAGAGGATGGCTCGAGCACCGATAAGACATTTCGAAGGAGCTTGTTCTTTGGATACAGAACTGTCCTCCGAGTCAATGAAAGAAGATGGTTAGACATTAGAGGAGCCATGAGTTTGAGATAAAATTTTTAACTTTTAAATTTTTTAATATGATTAAAATTATATTTAAATATTTTTAAATATTTTGTATTTATTTAAATACTTGTTAGGCTATCTTTCGTCAGAATCGAAAGAATCGGATAGTCTAGGAGTATATGCACACTCTAGGCCGTGAATCTATGGCCAGTCGTATGCATAGAGAGATAATGAATTTTAAATCTTACTAGATAAATTAAATTAATATTTTTTTTATATTTTTAATAAATTGATTCATTACTATAGTTGATGAGAGATGGAGTGATGCTCAGTTATAGCGAGATTTTTTTATCCAACCATACGAACAAAAAGGGTAGGCCAATGATCGTTGTGATCAGAAAAATTTTTGTAAGTAATAAATATATTAGTATATATAATCGATATTATAGCATTCTTTATAATTTTTTTTTAAATTTATAATTATAGGAGTAGTTAGATGCTCTCGTAAGTGAGGGCTCGGACACCTCTGGCTCCCATGACCATCTGTCTTAGGTCTTGGTACTACTATAGAACAGGGCCACGGTAGTGATTCATAACCGCTGAACCACTACCATAGCCCAAAAAATCAATGCTATGGGCTATGGTAGTGGTTAGCTAACCGCTGCCACTGCAGCCATCGTCGTAGGTCTATGGCAGTGATCGTTGCAGTGGTTCTCGAAATCGCTGTCATAGAGTGTCGATTATAGTGGTTCCTAAACCACTGTCATAGGCTTATTTATGGCAGTGGTTATAAAACCACTGCCATAGACTAGTCTATAACCACTACCATAGACTAGTCTATGACAGCGGTATGTAACTGCTGCTATAGATTTAATGCAACGATTGACACATTGCCTATGGTAGCGATTGGCACGTCTACGGCAGCGGTTGTAAAATCATTGTCGTAGCATCTGAATAATTAAAAAACTATAAAATTTTAATCTTATATATTTTATCTGATAAATGCAGAGATATATAACATAAAAAGTTATTATAAATATAAAAATATTTTTAAAATACTAAAATTTTATTATCGAATAAAATTTATTATAATATTTTTTTAAAAAATATTAAAAGTTTTCTAAATCTACATCATCGTCGTCATCGCGAGATGGAGCACGAGCTTGAGTTAGAGCCGAAGCTAGAGCGGAGGAGCTGAAATTGGAATGCGGATCAACATATCCTTAAAGCCCATGAAGGCATCTCTAAAATGCATGCTGAGCATCGACACCATATCTCTCACAATGCCCTCCAGATGAGATGCATGCTCCTCAGTCCGATTTATCCGCATCGCAGCATGATCTATCCGTACCAATGCCTCCTCAAGCTCCTCCCAACTAACGATATCGAAAGCTTGTGAAGAGACGCTCGTCTTAGAACAATAGCTGATCGACGTATGTTCGGACCTGCATAGAATCCTTCCAGCATGCTCAAGTCGCAAAATCTGAGATAGATGATTATGGGGACCAGAGGTATCCAGGCCCTCGCTCATAAGTGCATCTAACTAATTCTATAATTATAAATTCAAATAAAATTTTATAAGAATGCTATAATATTAATCATATATATTAATATATTTAATACTTATAAAAATTCTCCTAATCGCAACATTCATCGACCTGCTCTTCCTGTCCGTATGGCTGGATCAGAAGATCTCACTATAGTTGGATATGACTTCTTCTCTCATCAGTTATAATAATGGATCAGTTTATCAGAAATATGAAAAAAATATTAGTTTAATTTATTTAGTAAGATTTAGAATTCATTACCTCTCTATGCACATGACTGGCCATAGACTCACGGTCGAGAGTGTGCGTATACTTTTGAGCTGTCCGATTCTTCTGGTTCTGATGGAAGGTAGCCTAACAAGTATTCAAATAAATAATAAATATTTAAAAAAAATATTTAAATATAACTTTAAGTATATTAAAAAATTTAAAAATTAGTAATTTTATCTCAAACTCTTGGCTCCTCTAATGTGTAACCATCCTCTTCCACTAACTTGGAGGACAATCCTATATCCAAGAAATAAGCTCCTCTGGAGTGTCTCATTGGTGCTCAAGCCATTCTCTATGGAGCTTGATCTTGTAGCCTCGATATAACTCTCCGATCTTCTTCAGTCGGGCATTTCGAGATCTCTCATGATCAAAAAAGTCATACCTCCTCTACACAAAGTTATCAAAAGTCAGTTACAAAATTATTCTAATCAAATATAGTGTAAACATGTAAAATGTATAAATATAATTAAGATGCATTTACCCATATCTCCTCCCACATCCAATCCCTGACAGCATTATCCATCAATCGCCAGTCTCTGGGCTCTACGAAAATAATGTCTGATCATCTCACAAGCACTCCAAAAAAGGAATGCATCTCCCGCACGGTCTCTCCTATTGGCCTCCCATCCGCATCATATGGCACAATCACCTGATGCTGGCGGTTCCACAAATGCACCATACATGTGGGACCGTAAAATATCCGACTGGATGATGCACCTACAATAAAAATATATTATGCAAATATATAAGTATATAAATACTATATAAAAAATAAATAAATAATATAATAAAAATGTATACTCAGATGTCTGTGGAGTAGCATGTGTCGGAGATGTGGGTGATAGTGGAGGCTCAAATATCGATGGAGTAGATGTTGATGGTGGAGGTCCCTAAGCAGCCAATGTGGAGGTGGATGGAGTATGCTCTGACTGCTCCTCAGATGCTGAACTCCGCATAATCCGATGAAAGATAGGGATGAAAGCTAGATGACATTTCGGTGCCATCATGACCTACAACGGTAATGAACATTAATTAATATAACATGTTGAACAATAATCAAGGATATGCCTAGGTACCATCTGTATAATTACATAAGTACACTAATCAATTGACTGTGTGCCATCTCCTATTCTTGGCTGTCTTCACCCTCTCCTCATCTTTCCGACTGCCCATCTCTCACTCAATCTTCCATCGTTGGCTAGGCCAGACCCTCCTAATCCCTCCCTCCCTCTCTTATCTCCTTCGCTAGCGAGGTCGGACCCCCCTCCTCTCTCCTCCTTGATCTTCCTCGTCGATGACAGGGTGAGCCCTACCTCCCTCCCTCTCTCACTCTCTCGATCTCCCTCACCGGTGAGGTCGGACCCCCTTCCTTCCTCTTTCTCACTCTCGATCTCCCTCATTGACGATGGCGGTGAGGTCGAACCCCTCCCTCCCTCTCTCCCTCTCCCTTTCTTTGTTTTGGGTCCCAGAATCAAGTCTGGATACCCAGGATCTATTAGGATCCGAGTTTGGTACTTCAAGTATAGATCCATCGGGTATTCGGATTAGGATCTGGTACTAGTAATTAAAATCAGATCTGGATCTGAATATCTAGGTTTCAACCCAAATTCGATCCATTGATGGATCTAGTCTAGTGATTAATAAATAATACTATGAAATTAAAATAAAAATTATACCTACATCTATAGAGAGGGAGTCGCACCGAAAGCTCCGAGGGTCGTTGGTGATGGTGCTAGAGATAACCTACAAAATAAGAGCAAGATAGTGAGATAGAGAGAGAAAAAGAAAAAGAAAAGAGAGAGAGGAAGAGAGAGGGAGGGGGCCTGGAGGGCTCCGTGATGGGGAGGCCAAGGGAGGGGGGGGTGGGGTGGTGATCGAGAATGGAGGCAGGGGGTGGGCGGCGGTGGTTGGGGATGAGAAGGGCGGGGTGGCGATCGAGGAGGCAAGGGTGGCGATGAGTGGGGGGTTGGACAGGTGGGGGTGGGCAAAGCATCAGGGGGGCCGACGTAGAGGAAGGGCGAGACTGTCGATAGGTGGGGCCGATCGGGGGGGGGGAAGAAGAGGCGGCGCCGGTCGGAGGGGAGGACTTGGGTGGAGTCTTACCATCGACAGAGAGGAGGCAAGAGAGAGAGAGTGCATGGAAGAAAAAAAATTTAAAGATTTTTAACCTAACCTACGGTAGTGATTTTCGAACTGCTGCCATAGATCTATAGCAGCAATTTTCAGTAATCACTACCGTAGGTTGAAAATAAATTTTTTTATTTTTTTAAATATTATATAATTTTAAAATTTAATGCTCATCTTCACCATTCATTATCTAAATAATTATCATTAGAGTGTTGTCATAAAAGATCGACTCGATTCGGTGGCCCTAGCTTCATCGATCAAAAAAATTTGATTTCGACGATCATGAATGATGATGCGATGATCTGATAGATAGAGATCTTCGATCGATCCAACAATCTGCAATGATGATCTTGGTGATATTTGTAGCATATTATCAAAGATTTTCTTCAATCGGATATTGTTATCATGGTCAATTTAATATGAAATAATTTTGGTTGTTAAATTAGAAATAAGTGATCAAAGGACTAAATGATATTCGATTATGAGATAATTTTTTAGTTAAATAATCTTTGCTATAATTTTAATTATTTTATATGGTGATGATAGTAAAATTTAAATTATTTTCGTATGAACTATTCATGTTAAGCAGATATTGTAAAAGCACGAGTGTAACAATCAATGAAGTTTAAAAATAATTATTAGGTGACGTATAGTTTTAGATCATTCTTAGTCTCACGAGTTAAATTTTATAATCATCATCATAAAAAATAATTAAAATAGTAGTCAAGATTATTTATAATAAAAATTATCTAATAATTGGACACCATCTAGTCCATTGGTCACTCGTTTATCATTTAACGATCGAAATTAACTTATACTAAATTGATCAAGATAACGATATTCGATTGAAGTAAAACTTTGATAGTATGCTACAAACATAATCGAGATCATTGTTATAGATTTTTGGATCCATCGGAGGTCTCCATCTATTAGATCATCACATCATCGTTCGTGATCGTCAAAATCAAATTTTTTGATCGGTGAAGCTAGGGCCATCGAATCGAGATGATCTTTTAAGATAATACTCTAATGATAATTATTTAGATAATGAATGATGAAGATGTATATTAAATTTTAAAATTATATAATATTTAAAAAAATAAAAAAAATATATGGTAGCGGTTATAAATAATCACTACCATAGATCGACTTATAGTAGTGGTTATAAGGAACTACTGCTATAGATTCGACCTATGGCAGTAATTTTTCTAATCGCTGTCATAGGTCGGACCTATAGCAGTGGTTACAAAGAACTGCTGCCATAGGTCGATCTATGGCGGCGATTTTTTGTAACCGCTGCTATAGATCGGTCATATAGCAATAATTTTTTTTAACCACTGTTGTAGATTTTATTACAATAATTTTAAAAATTACTGCCATAGTATGTGCTGTCGTGCCTCTTTTTATAGTAGTATGGGACCTGAGCACTCTGGAAGGATCCAATGCAGACCCCGACATATATCGATGAGCTACCGATCTGAGGTAAGTATCTCTTCACATGCTTTCGGTATCGTCAGTCGGAAGCAGCTTGAGGAGGTGTTGGCGTAGGAAGCTTAGGCTACGACGTGGGCTGCTCACGCTGAGGAGCGCATATCTCATTTGGAGGGCATCTTAAGTGCCATGGTGATGAGGCTCAGCATGCATTTTGGAGCTGACTTCGTGGGCCTTGAGGACATGTTAGCCAATGTTCTAGCTCTAGCTCCTACAACTCTAGCCCCTCCAGCTCTAGCTCTGGCTCTAGCTCCAGCTCTAGCTCCTCCAGCTTGTGCTCCATCTTTCGATGATGATGATAATGTAGATTTAGAAGACTTTTGATGTATTTTCTTAAAAAATATTATAATAAATTTTATTCAGTAATAAAATTTAAGCATTTCAAAAATATTCTTATATCTATAATATTTTCTTATATTTTTTTTATATTATATATATATCTTTATATTTATCAGATAAAATATATAAAAAATAAAAATTTTATATTTTTATTATTCAAAAGCTATGGTAGTGGTTGCAAAATCGTTGTCGTAGGCATGCCAGGTGCTACCATAAGTTACGTGCTAACTGCTGTCATTATCTATGGCAGTAATTATAAAATCGTTGTATTAGACCTATGGCAACGATTTTGTAATCTATAAAACCCCTGGATTAGACCTATGGCAATGGTTCGCATAACCGCTGTAATAACCGCTATCATAAACCTACGGTGATGGCCTAAGTGACAGTGGTTAGCTAACCGCTGCTATAGCCTATGGCAGCGATTTTTTAGGCTATGGCAGCAGTTACAAACCACTATTATAGTCCTATTATGTAGTAGTAAAACAAATAACGTCAAGCAGATCACCAAAATTTTGCACATTGAGCCAAGAACTATGCCAAAGTTTTTTGCATCCAATACTTCGTCAAAGTTTTCTATGTCGAGTAGTTGTTGGAGTTTATCTGTCGAGTACTTTGCTAGAGTTTGCCTTACTGGATCAAAGAAGACTAGACGAGCCTCCTTCCTTGGCCTCTCTATTTTTTTTGAGTCTTTAGCTTTGATATTACAGTAGTGTTGGAAGAAAGCAACAAAACATGTAGGATATTACAATAGGTTCCCTACTGAAATATTTAGAAGGCATAAGAAACACCAGTGCTATCATTTTTTAAAGCTAAGAAGGGGTTATTGGAGGACGTAATTAAGGCTTGGTGGTAGTATGTATAAAGCTAGCTCCCTCTTTGAAAATTATAGAAAGTTTCATAGGAGAAAACTATACTCGCTGTTAATCTTTATTAATCTTCTTGCTATTTGTAGCCTAATTTTAGTTTACAATGATTTTTATGATTTTTTTCCTATTTACATCCTCTTCCTCTTTTCTTTGTCTAAGAGACTTTCTATATTTATTTATTGAATGATCGAAGTTCTAATGAGTTATCCCATCTTTGCCTAAAAATAAAATATAATATTCTAATATATGATATATTATATAATTAATATCATTATCATGTTGTTAAATTATGTAATATGTTATTACATTATTGAGTAAGAGGGTCCGAATCCATTTAGATGAAATAAATAAAAATTAAATTAAAATTTTTTATGTATATACCCTCCTAAACATTCAAATTTACATAAATACCCTCATAAAATTGCTATTTGCATATGTACCTTTATAAATTTTCTTTTTACACATTTATCCATAAGGGTATTTTAGTTATTTTAACTTTAAACTACTATTTTTTTTTAATGGCATTAGATGATGTGGGTCCATATACAAAAAACAAAGAAAAAGAAGGTTATACATACAAAACAAATATTTTATGAGGATATACATGCAAATATCAATTTTAAAAGGATATTCATATAAATTATATAAATTTATATATGCAAATAATAATTTTATAAGAATATTTATATAAATTTATATATTTGGAAGGGTATACACAAAAAAATTCTAAACATAAATACACCTTTCTTGATTTGTTAAATCTTTCTTCATTCTAATGGAGAAAAATTAACATGTACAACTAAAATTATGAAGATATTTAATTTACTAACTTATATAAATAAAAATATATTTTTATCAAATAATAGATCAAAATTATTTTATCTAGAAAATAAATAGATTGCAACCATTCATGTTTTCTTTAATATATAATAATATGCTTATGAGAAAAGTGTCTAAATCTAATATTAGATGGATAACTTATAGATTTGCATAGAATGAATATAGTTCTAGATTTAGGCATTATGTAACAATTAGTATTTATAATTTTATTATATTTTATTTTAATAATTTTATTAAAAATATCTTTGTGAAATGTATAAGGTTATCATACTGTATAAAGTATAAAAATCAAGTCTACTATATATATCATGCTATATGGAGAATTCTTGAGAGAACTTGGGTGTCACGTTGGTCGAATAGAGCTGGGTTTTTTTAAGTTGTCATTGGTAGGGATGATAATCAGACAACCCTTGAAGCTACCATCAACAACATCGAGTACTTTTCTTCGACTCCATTCTTCTCCATTGGTATCTCTCTTTCCTTTGTTGGAGATCTACTCACCATCGAACTTAGTCTCTCTCATTGTCATTCTCAAGAATGATCAACTAGACTCTCTCTCTTTTCTTCATCGAAGATCTTCTTAGTGCCAAATTCATACTCTCTCTCACTGCCACTCTCAAGGATAACTAACCGACTCTCCTCTTTTCTTCATCGAAGATCTTCTTGGTATCAGACTCATTCTTCTATTCATCAGCACTATCAAGGATGACCAACTAGATCCTCCTTCTATCAGACAACATCGAGCACATCATCGTAGTTTTGCACATCAAGCTGACCACTCGCTCAAATTTTTCACATGAGATACTTCATCAAAGTTATCCATGCCAAGTAGTTGTCAGAGCTTGCCTCATCAAGTGCTTTGTCGAAGTTTACCTTACCATATGAACAAAGATGAAGTAGGCCTCCTTCCTTGGCCTCTCCACTCTTATTGAGTCTTTAGCTTTAATATTTCATGGACAAAGCGGAGGTAACTAGTGTTGAAAGAGAGTAATAAAATAAAAGAGATATTATAGTAGGTTCCTCGCTTTAGAATGTTTGGAAGGCATGAGAAACACTAATGCCATCATTTTTTGAAGCCAAGAAGTTGTTGGAGGATGTGATTCAAGCTTGGTGGTGGCATATATAAAGTTGGCTTCCTTTTTAGAAATTGTGAGAAGTTTCATAGGAGGAAATTTTAGAAAGTTTCATGTTAATCTCTAATAATCTTCTTACTGTTAATAGCCTAGTTTTAGTTTACAATAATTTTTATGATTCTTTTCTCTATTCACTTCCTCTCTCTTTTCTTTGTTTCAGGGATTCTTGTACTTATTTATTGAATGAACCAAATTCTAATGAGTTATCCCATCTTACCTAAAAATAAAATATAGTATAGTATCCTAATATATAAAATATTATATAATATCATCATCATTTTATTATATTATATAATATGTTACCACATTATAGAGTAAGAGGGCCCAAATCCATCTAGATGAAATAGATAAAAATTAAATTAAAATTTTTTACTTTTATACCCCCCTAAACATTCAAATTTGCATGAATACCCTTATAAAATTATTATTTACATATATACCCTTATTGATTTTCTTTTTACATATCTACTCATAAGGGTATTTTAATCATTTGAATTTTAAACCATTAATTTTTTAGCAGCATTGATGATGTGGCTACATATGCAAAACAAAAAAAAAGAAAAAAAGAAGGATACATATGTAAAATAAGTAATTTATGAGGGTATATATATAAATATTAATTTTGAAAGGTTATTTATATAAATTTGAATATTTAGTAGGGTATATACGTAAAAAATCCTATATAAAATCTTAATCCATACATAGCCTGATTTTGGGTGGGGTTGAAAAATGAGCAAGCCACAACCATCTCCATTGACTTGGTGGACCTAACTAACACACCCCTTAATTTACTGACATGATACAACCCTGGCCATGTAACACATATGCCCTAACTCAACCTATGATGATCGAAAAAAGAGTGGGAGATGCAAAGGGACCTGAAAGTGCATTTTCAAAGAGTACTTTAGTAATTTCAAAATTTACATGTGCTCTAATATTATGCATTTTCCCACATAACTATTATGCATCCACTAGTCAATGTTAATATTCTTGTGAAATTAGCTAAAATTATCTCAAGCACTTCAGCATGTTACGACCCATGCTTGTATTACCAATCTTTGTAGTGGCTAATTAATAAATATAATTAATTAAAAAATGAAACAAAATTATTATGGTGTTTTTCCATATTTTTTGACCTCAATCGCCCACCAAGGAGCTAATGGAGTACTGATGAAGTCTACAGGTCAATGGGCTTTTTTAAAGAAGAGAGTGGATTGATGGGATCCTGTGGAATACAGGCCATGTGTCGATATTTTTACCAGAACATGCATAATAACTATCCTCAATGGCCACCACAGCTTGGGTGCGCTCATTTCAAGTCCATTATTGAATGCCCTAAGTGGATCCTAGAAACTTGGTAACAGTCGACTATTTCCTCTCTATATAAAGAGAGGAGAAGGGGACCCTCAGGCAAGTTCATTTTAAAATGCGAACTCTCTCTCTCTCTCTTTCTCTTATGACTGCTCTCATAACTTTAGCTAACTTAAGCATCGGAGGATTTTGTTGGACAAATTCTAGCAAGTGGACCTTAGATTGCAGATAGCAGAGCAATTCTTTCTATCTGCTCTCCAGGTCGAGCTCCAGCTCGTCCACAATCGACCTCACATTGGAGCTTTACCATAATAAATTAGCACTAGAAAAAGAGTCCCATCCCATTACGGAAGAAAGATAATAGTCACAATGACCAAAATAAAGGCACAAAATACTTCCACCACATCACATCAATGATCATCCTAGAAGAATGATCTATTAGATCAACATTTTGACAAAACCAGACCATCTCAGCCGATAGTTATGGTGAACCAGCAGCATTTTCAAACTATGGTACAATAGGTGCAAGCCTTGACCACCGCCATCTAGAATCTTCGGCAAGTGGTAGAGAAGTAGCAACGACAAGAAGCACCTACTCTCCAAGCCACACAATCCCATCATAGCTAGAGGTCCCACCCTTAGAGTCCTGGGTAGGCTAATCCTTCTTGATAGTCATATCATTCTGGACCTCCAATTCAGAACTCTCCTTTTCACCATCAAAGCCCGAGGCAAGGAGATCGACATCATCCCTCCATGTTATCTTCAAGAGTAGATTCCACCCTAGGCTACTCCCAATGATCTGGGGCACCTCAGTGTGAGGCCAACTTCGATTGAAAGCTTAAGGAGATTGATTGTTGGTCAGAAACACTACAAGAGGAAAGCCGAAGACAAGAAAATGGTCTCGACGTCAACTTGGACCCTCCATTTTCTTGGAGAATTATGGAAGAATTGATTCCAGCTCGATTACCATAATTGGACTGTATGATGGCTCCTCAGATCTATTGGACCACCTCAAGAGCTATAAGGCTCTTATGATGATTTAGGAGGCCTCTAGCATCCTCCTTTGTCTTGCCTTCCCCACCACTCTTAGGAAGTTTGCTCAGGTGTGATATTCTGGCCTTCAGTTAGGCATAATCTACTCATTTGAGTAGCTTGGAAGGTAGTTTGTCACATATTTTATTAGTAGCAGGAAACAACCGTTGAACTCAGACAATCTCTTCTCTATTCGATAAAGAGAAGGAAAGTCCTTAAGGGATTACATGGCTTAATCATGGCTTAATTCAATGCCACCATGTTGGAGATTCATGACCTGAATGAGTCGGTCACGATGTTAGCTTTATAAGCGAGGATTTTAAAACTCTAAGCTTATGTTCTTCTTAGATAAGAAGTTCCTAAGTGATTATGCCAACCTTGCATAGGCACCGAAGTTTGTACAAGCTGAGAAAGTTGCAGTTGATCGGTGAGAAGCTGAAGGTGGGAAAACCTCCAAAAAGAAACGAGCTCGATAGGAGCGAAGTAGAGCTTAGGTTGAAAAAGAAGCTCCATGTCAACCCTGAAGCCCAAGACCAAGAAGTATAGCTCATTGGTTCAAGAACTATACTCTCATGTCTATCCCTTAGACTCAGATTCTCATGGAGATCAAAGGCCAAAGATATCTCCAATGGCCCCAACTAATAAGAGCCCCGGTGACTAGGCAAAACAAAAGAAAGTATTGCAAGTTCCATCAGAACTATGATCATGATACCAAGAAGTGCCTCTAGTTGAAGGACGAAATTGAAGCCCTAATCTAGTGAGGCTACCTCGGGAAACATGTTAGAGATTGATAGAATCGAGCAGCAAAAAAACCATCTTGATGCCAGTCCAAGGAAAAAAATAGCAAAAACAACCAACCCATGACTAGCATCATCAACATAATCTTTAGATTCACTAATGGCCAAGAAGCAGGAAGCTAAGCAGAAGACCAATCACTAAAGAGGGGGCATATTGAGGACGTCATCACCTTTTTGAATAATGATCTATGAGGAATTTAGACTTCTCATGATGATATTATTCTTATATTTATGACAATAGTAAACTATGATATAAATAAATATTAATTAATAATAAAAGCTCGGTTGATATCTTATTTTACGATGTCTTTAAAAGGATAAAGTTATCTATGGATTGACTCAAGAGAGTTTATACTCCTTTGGTCAGGTTCTTTGGCAATTCTATAGCTATAGAAGAAAAAATTACACTCCCGATGATAGTAGGATAGGAGACTCAACAAGTGACTATCCAACTTACTTTCCTTATGGTCTGGGTGCCCTCAACCTAAAATTTTATTCTAGGCTGACTTAGACTAAATGACCTCTGGACTATAGTGTCGACTTACCACCTTCTAATGTGATTTTCGGTAAGGCATGGTGTTAATGAAGTCTGAGAAGACTCGATGAAGTCTGGGGAGACTAACAATCAGCCTAGCCATATTTTATGGCCATAGTTAAAGACAAGAAACCTCTAAAGTGATTGCCTATCGAGGGGCTTGATCTCTAGGACAAAAAGGAACCAGGTGACCCAATAGATGATCTCCATCCTACTCAAGGAAAAGGATCTCAGCAGAACCATCCACGTGGGGTCAATGATGACTACCGACCTTCGAGGTCAATTAGTAGATTTTTTTTACACCAACTTGGACACTTTTACTTGGTCAACCTCCAACAGGTTATGTATACCTTCTAATATCATTATGTACAGGTTAAACATCAACCCAAAACACCGATCTATGCAACAATAAAAGTGAAACTTCACCTTAGGAAGACAACAAGTGATTGATGAAAAGTTTGATAAACTACTAAAGGTAGAGTTCATCTGCGAGGCCAACTACTTGGAGTGATTAACAAATATCATCATGGTCAAAAAGGCCAATAACAAATAATGGATATATATTGATTATACCAATTTTAATAAAGCTTGTCTAAAGGATAGCTTTCTGCTGTTGAGAATTGATCAACTCAAGATGCCATCTCAGGCTACAAGTGCTGAGCTTCATAGATGCATTTTCAAGACACAACTAAATTCGGATGGCCTTAAGAATGAGGAGAAGATGACCTCCATCACTAAAAAAGTTCTGTACTGCTACAAAGTAATGCCTTTCAAACTAAAAAATATAGGTACGATCTACTAGCATCTTGTCAAAAAAATATTCAAGGATCAGATCACCTGAAATATAAAAGTCTACATCGACAACATACTAGTGAAGAGCACAAAAGCTGACCACTATATTATTGACTTGGAAGAGATGTTTGGCGCACTAAGGAAACACTAGATGAAGCTTAACCCAAATAAATGTGCTTTTGGTGTGATCTCAAAAAAGTTCTTGGGTTTCATAATGACAAAGCGGAGGATCAAAGCAAACCCTAAGAAGATATGGGCAATCTTGGAGATGCGGCACCCAAGCTCAAAAAAGGTGCAACGCTTGGCTGAGCAGGTGGTAGCCCTTAGTCGGTTTATCTTGAAGTTGGCTAAGTGGTGCTTCCCCTTCTTTAAACTCTTGTAGTAGTTCAAAGATTTCAACTCGATGAAGGAATGCCGAACAATATTTGAAAGGCTCAACAAGTACCTCAAGGCTCCTCCTCTAGTATCGAAGTCAAGCGCATGTGAGATTTTGTACATGTCTTTGGGTATCTCACTTGATGCAGTCAGCTTGGTAAAGTTTGAGAAGAAGATAAGGTCTAGAGGCCTATCTACTACATGAGCAGGATCTTGCATGATGCAGAGATGAGGTATTCTGAGGTGGAGAAGATGATCTGCATCCTTATCACTTCGATGTGACAACTAGAACCATATTTTCAAGCCTATGCTATGGTCGTCTTGACCAACCAGCTATTGAAGTCAATCCTGCAAAGGCCAAATACCTCGAGAAGGATGGTGAAGTGGATGATCGAGCTCAATGAGTTTGATATCAACTACCATCCTCCATCGATAATGAAGGCCCAAATCCTAGCAAATTTTCTCATTGAATGTACCATCTCCAAGAAAGAATCAATAATAGAGTAGTCTGAGGAAAAGGCTAAGCTCCATTGGACACTGCATGTGGATGGAGCTTCCAACTCAAAAAAATATCGATCTATAGATCAAGATGAATCCCAAGAGGAATAATATGCTGACTCGACTCCGGTTGGTCGAAAATATGCCGACTCAATACAGGTCAGTCAGAATTATGCTAACTCAACTTAGATTGGATGGAAGTTTGCCAACTCATCTACGATCAAGTAGAATAATATGCCAACTCGGATATAGTCGAGCAGAATACTATGCCAGCTCAACTCAGGTCGGTTGGACGTATGCCAACTCGGCTATGGTCGGGTAGAATAATATATCGATCCGACTATAGTCGGGTAGAATACTATGCCAACTCGACTATGGTCAAACAGAACACCATACCAACTCGACTCCAGTCGATCAGAACATATTCAATAATTATCCACGATGAATGATAATCACATTCAAAGGGACAACACTTAAAAAAAAAATTTCATTGCCAACTGAAGGCTATAATAGTCAGACTGAGATCTAGTAACAAAAAAAGAAAAACTATACTGACTGTTGCTTGGCTTTCGATGCTACAACTTCAATCGTCACTATCATTTTGGCCTCCTAAACTCTGACAGCAACCAAAACAATCGAAGAATTGGGGCTCAAAGTCATGGCAGAAAATATACTAACTTCCATCGTCCAATGTATCAGGTCATCTTGGACTTGAGAGTAGAGGACAATGTTGGGATAATCGGATCTCCTCATCCTGATTTGAGATCGGCTCCTTGCTATACACCTATATAAAAAGAGCCAAGAGGTCTCAAGAGAAAAATTTTTAGAAGAAAAATTTTTTCATAATTCAGCTCTCACGAGAATTGTTCATAGCCAACTATCATTCATTGGCCGATGACTGTCATTCATGATCGACTGTCATTCATCGACCGACTACTATTCATGGCCAACTATCATTCATCGACTAACGACTGTCATTCATAGTCGACTGTCATTCATTGATCGATGACTGTTCATGATCGACTGTCATTCATCGGCCAACTATTGTTCATGGCTGACTATCATTCATTGGCCGACGACTATCATTGATGGTCGATTGTCGTTCATTGATCGATGACTATTCATTGCTGACTGTCGTTCATGGCTGACTACTGTTTATAGCCAACTGCGTAATTTACAATCATGAATTCATAATTAATCAATGGTAATGACAACTCTTCATGATTATTAGTGGATATAACTATCCACTAACTCCATAATGATGGCTTGATAATGAAGATTAACCGTCCTTTAGTTCCATAAAAAGTAGGACCCATGATATCTAATCATTACGAATGGTTACTAACAATTTGCCTATAAAAAAAAGATAAATGAACACTCTTGGTAAAACACTTCTAGATGATACTCTGCTAATTCTTATTCTTCTTAGCTATTCGACTATTTTTTCATTAATTTAAACATCGAAGAATCTCCACCAGAAATATTTTCGATCAGTGAGGACTTTTTTCTAAGTGTTCTTCTTTGGTGACAGGTGCAACAGAGATTGGCCGCAATAGTTAGCTTTCATCACTCTAAATCAGGAGGATGATCAATTATTTTGAAAAGTGGATGATAACAAGGCCTACTTTACTGCATATTTATATCTACTAGCATATAACCCGCACAATGCACGAGATGTTTTTTCTTAAAAAAATTGATTGTATAATATATAATATTATATTTATATATATATATATATATATATATATATATATATATATATATATATACTTATACTTGATATGTTTTGGGTATATGGACATCAAATCTAAACGAAAACTTTCAAGAAGGAAATGCAAATTGTCCTAACCTTCGTGACTGTATTCAGTGGTAGGAAATCCTTGGCAAGATCTTTGATCAAATAGAATGTATTATTGAAAACCTGGATCCCATCGAGCTCAAGCTTGTCTCAATTTTCATTTTGAAATGGAGCTTTGTTTTGGTTGTCACCTGTCACAAAGATAACTTACTTTCGTATGGCTTTCTTTGTTCATCTTTCCATGCTTCCAAGCATCATAACTTTCTTTTATTTCTTTCATGATCAAATTTCTTGACCCAACAGGTCATTTGGGTCAGGTCGGGTTTATGTATAATCTAGCCCCAATCTATAAAATACAGATTCAGTTTGGATCTGAATTATAATTATTGGCTCATGTATTAATTTTCAGATTGTCAAACAGATACTGAATATATTGATTGTTCTTAACCCATGTATAGTTCTATTTATGTTCTTATTCTTGTTGATATTTCTAATGAGGTATGTTGGGGATAAACCCCACTCCCGTCGAAGTCTAGTTCGATGCTCAGTCTGATGCAACCAGTGCCGCAGAAGAGCCTCAGCGGTCGTCCCTTAGCCGCATACCTCCAGCCAGATGCATACGAGAGCCGAACTCCCCTCCAAGCTTTCTCTTCGATCGGACTTCTTCGAGAGCTGGACTCATCCCAGATGCTTTTTGGACGAACTTCTTCAAGAGCCGGACCCCTCCTTGACACCCCCTTCGATCGATCGAGCTCCTTCGGACTCCCAACGATCGGGCCTCAGCTGAAGTCCTTCAATCGGACCTTAGTCGAGCTCCTTCAGACCTCTCATCGATCGAGCTCCTTTCGAACTCCTCAGCGGTCGTCCCTCGGTCGAACTTCGATCGAACTCCTCAGTGATCGTCCCTCGATCGAACTTCGGTCGAACTCCTTAACGGTCGTCCCTTAGCCGCATACCTCTAGTCGGATGCCTATGAGAGCCGAACTCCTTCCAAGCTTCTTCTTCAAGAGCCCGAGCTCCTCCAAAATGGGCACGCGATGAAGGTCTTCAACCCTTCATTCGACTAGCTCTATAGCCATCACTATCAGTCTGCCGCAAGCTCTGCAGCCATCACCATCAGTCCATCGCGAGCGATGGCGATCCGCTATCAGGCGGCGATGGCTGACACCATCAATCCACCGCACACGGCACCTTTTCGTAAGACTGACTCCGCCGAACCTCGAGCGGCCCGCCAGCATGCGGTTGTAGCTGTCACTATCAAACTCCGCTATAAAAAGGGATCCTCCAGATACGCTCAATCGAATCTCTTTGATCTCTAAGCTCTCCCTTTCTTTCCCAGGCTTCGAAACTCATTTCCGAGCACTCCATTCTTATTGGCCAGAGCTGACTTGATCATTGGAGGGTCCTGTCGGAGCCACCCCCCACCGACTCCAGACGGGACTCTATTTTGCAGGTCCCCGACGGTGACCTCAACGGCCTCCACTCCAGCGGACTCCGACGATGACCAGATTCCGCGTCAATAGAATGGCGCTAGAAGGAGGGCCTGAACCTTCGAGATTTTCTTGTTCTTAAAGGAGTGCTCGATGGTGATTTTTTCCTTCTCTCTCTAAAGACCTCCCTTTTCTCTCCCGAAGAGAAAATGCCTCCAGAAGAGCTTCGACTCGGCGACTGACTCACATTGCAGCCCCGACAGTCCAGTTTCCATACGAAGCCCTGGCAGACGTGGAGTAGTTTAATCCACTGATCAGGTCCGTGGCCCCGTCGAGATGATGCTGGCCGTGCGACAACCTTCAGTGGGGGCTTTGCCAGAGGATGTGAGGAACCGGCCTTAAGGAAAAGCGTTTGGGCATACCAATCGCACTTG
This sequence comes from Cocos nucifera, assembly GCA_006176705.1. Lineage (NCBI taxonomy): Eukaryota > Viridiplantae > Streptophyta > Magnoliopsida > Arecales > Arecaceae > Cocos > Cocos nucifera. The sequence goes on along the minus strand of QRFJ01002036.1, from coordinate 236,624 downwards.
AAAAGGAGAAACGAAGAGTCGAAGTTCTCTCATGGAAGGCTTCATGAAAAAGTGGAGTAAAGTTCGATGGAAGTGAGGACGAACTCCACCTCGAGCTCGCCACCAACGAAGCCCCGATAAAAGAACATGAAGTGCTTTCGATGAAAGTCGGAGCGAAGTTCGGCGCAAGCAAGGCCGAACTTTTCTTTGAGTATGTCATCAACGAAACCCCCTACAAAGAATTCATCGGAGGTGGAGTGAAGTTCGGGCAAGCAAAGCCGAGCTCCCTTCGAGCTCGTCCTAAAGAAAGTCCAGACAAAAGCAGTAGGAAGTTCTCCCATGGAGGGTCTCGCGGAAAAATGAAATGAAGTTCGATGCGAAGAAAGTCGAGCTCCCCTCAAAGCTCATCATCTAAGAAGGGGCATCAAGTCTTCCTACGGAGGCTTTCGTAGGAAAGCGGAATGAAGTTTGGCACAAGTGAGGCCGAACTCCAGCTCGATTATATCACCAAGAAAGCCCCCTGCAAAGATTCCACATGAGGTGAGATGAAGTCCGGCCGAACTCACAACCGCCCCAGGGCAAGCGAGAACTCCCTCTCGAGTATAACTCCAAGAAAGCTCCGACAAAGGGCATGAAGTTCTCCCGTAGAAGGTTTCACGAGAGGCGGAATGAAGTTCGACTGCACTTGCGACCTCCCCAGCAGAAGCAAGGCCGCCGAACTCACCCTGGAATACACTTTGCTCCAAGACGGAATACACTCAAGCAAGGCGGAATGAAGTTCTCCTATAGGTTTTACAACCCCGAACTCCTCGAGCTCCCCACCAAGGAGGCTCCGACAAAAGGGCGCAAAGAAGCCCTCCCGAAAGGTTTCGCAACTATGCCCCACTCCTCTAACTCAAATTCTCAACGAAGCTAAGAGCCAGCCGCCAAGATCGGAAGGACTACGGTCTTCCCAAACGTACACGATCGAAGCAAATAATGCCCCTACCATCATGACCATGGCCACGATACTGAGGAATACGCTCTGCTCCAAGACAAAATTGAAGAGCTCGTTAAAAAGGGACGACTGGATAAATTCCTTCGACGTCAGTCTGAAGCAGGAGATGATCGACCAAGGGTACTGCCATATCCAGAAATGATAAAAAGGTCGGCCGCCTTGCGGCGTCATCAACATCGCCCCCAGAAGGAGCTTGGTACATCGATGATTCATCACCTCCCAGCGTCAAAGCCAAGAGAAGCATGCTACAAATTGAGGAGGCCAGCATAAGATAGAGGAGGTCATCTGGATGAAACTTGCTGCCCGAGGAAACTCCGAGGAACAACGCCCCGACGACCCTCAAATGAGGATGTGCTGCCCGTAACTTCTCTTCGGTAAAATTCTTTCCTTCCAATAATGTTATTTCTGGATGTGAAAACTATGCGATGATAAGGAAGAAGCAGATTGTCGCGTTAGGAACAGGAGGAGAACCTCGTCCTAACGCGAGCAATAACCTCGACCGCAGGAGATAAGATCTCTTCCGAGGAAAGCTCGACTGTAGAAAATAAGATCTCCCCCGAGTGCCCGATTTGGCTTCGACCGTAGGAGATAAGATCTCTCCCGAGGAAACCTCGACTGCAGGAGATAAGATCTCCCCTGAGTGCTCGACTGTAGGAGATAAGATCTTCCCGAGCAGAGATCGATCTCTCGGCTAGGAGATAAGATCTCTCCTGAGAAAAACTTGACTGCAGAAGATAAGATCTCCCCCGAGGAAACCTCGGCTGCAGGAGATAAGATCTCCCCGAGGAAGCTCGACTGCAGGAGATAAGATCTCCCCGAGTGCCTGGTTCGACCTCAACCGTAGGAGATAAGATCTCTCCCGAGGAAAGCTTGGCTCGCAGGAGATAAGATCTCTCCCGAGTGCCGGTTCGACCTCGACCACAGGAGATAAGATCTCCCCGAGGAAAGCTTGCTATAGGAGATAAGATCTCCCCCGAGTGCTCGGTTCGACTCGACGTAGGAGATAAGATCTTCCCCCCTGAGGAAAGCTCGACTGCAGGAGATAAGATCTCCCCCGAGTATCCGATTCGAGCTCGGCCGTAGGAGATAAGATCTCCTTCGAGTTAAAAGCTCGATTGCAGGAGAAGATAAGATCTCCCCCGAGTGCTGGTTCGACCTCGACTGTAGGAGATAAGATCTCTCCTGAGGAAAGCTCGGCTGCAGGAGATAAGATCTCCCAGAGTATCCGATTCGACTCGCTATAGGGAGATAAGATCTCTCCCGAGGCAACCTCGACCGTAGGAGATAAGATCTCCTCTGAGGAAACCTTGGTTGCAGGAGATAAGATCTTCCTCGAGGAAAGCTCGGCTGCAGGAGATAAGATCTCTCCCGAGGCAACCTCAGCTGCAGGAGATAAGATCTCCTCCGAGGGAAGCTCGGTTGCAGGAGATAAGATCTCCCCCGAGTGCCTGGTTCGACCTCGACCGCAGAAGATAAGATCTCCCTCAAGGAAAGCTCGACTGCAGGAGATAAGATCTCCCCCGAGACAACCTCGACTGTAGGAGATAAGATCTCCCCGAGGAAAGCTCGACTGCAGGAGATAAGATCCCCCCGAGTACTCGTTTCAACCTCGGCCGTGGAGATAAGATCTCCTCCGAGAAAGCTCGACTCTGCAGGAGATAAGATCTCCCCCGAGTGCCGGTTCGACCCTCAGCGGTAGGAGATAAGATCTCCCCCGAGTACCCGATTCGAGCTCGGCCGTAGGAGATAAGATCTCCCCCGAGTGAAAGCTCGACTGCAGGAGATAAGATCTCTCTCGAGTGCCCAATTCGACCTCTACTGCAGAAGATAAGATCTCGCCCGAGGAAAGCTCGGCATGCAGGAGATAAGATCTCCCTCGAGTGCTCGGTTCGATCTCGACTGCAGGAGATAAGATCTCCCCCGAGGCAACCTCGGCTGTAGAAAAAATAAGATCTCCCCCGAGTGCCCGGTTTCGACCTCGGCTGCAGGAGATAAGATCTCCCCCGAGTGTCTGGTTCGACCTCGACTGCAGGAGATAAGATCTCCTCCGAGGCAACCTCGGTCGTAGGAGATAAGATCTCCCCCGAGTAAAGCTCGGCTGCAGGAGATAAGATCTCCCCGAGTGCCTGGTTCGACCTCGACCGCAGGAGATAAGATCTCCTCCGAGTGCCTGGTTCGACCTCGGCTGCAAGAGATAGAATCTCCCCCGAGGAAAGCTCGACTATAGGAGATAAGATCTTTCCGAGTGCTCGGTTCGATCTCGACTGCAGGGGATAAGATTTTCCCCAAGGCAACCTCGACTGCAGGAGATAAGATCTCCCCCGAGTGCCCGGTTCGATCTCGAGAGATAAAATCTCCCCCGAGGAAAGCTCGGCTGCAGGAGATAAGATCTTTTCCGAGGAAAGCTCGACTGTAGAAGGCAATATCGCCTTCGATTAGCTCAACCTCCGACTTCGATCGCAGCGGACGAAGCCTCTCTCAACCTCGGTTGGAGAAGGGATCTCCCCAGGGCTTCAAGTTCAATATCAACTTTAGCTGAAAATGAAATCTCCCCCGAGCTTCGGTCTGGACCAGCACGAAGCTCAGAGGAAGACTTCGGCAGTCACCTTTCCTGCACTCCCTTCCTTCGAGTTTCGAACTCGAGAGTAGGAGGGCTAGTGTTGGGGATAAATTCCGCTCCCGTCGAAGTCTAGTTCGATGCTCAGCCCGATGCAACCAGTAGCCGCAGAAGAGTCTCAGCGATCATCCTTTAGCTGCATACCTCCAGTCAGATGCATACGAGAGCCGAACTTTCCTCCAAGCTTCCTCTTCGGTCGGACTTCTTTGGGAGTTGGACTCATCCCAGACGCCCTTCGGACGAACTTCTTCAAGAGTCAGACCCCTCCTTGACACCCTCTTCGATCGGTCGAGCTCCTTCGAACTCCCAACGGTTGGGCCTCAGTCGAAGTCCTTCAACTGGATCTCAGCCGAGCTCCTTCGGACCTCTCACCGATCGAGCTCCTTCCGAACTCCTCAGCAGTCGTCCCTCGACCGAACTTCGGTCGAACTCCTCAACGATCGTCCCTCGGTCGAACTCCTCAGCGGTCGTCCCTTAGCCGCATACCTTCAATCGGACGCCTATGGGAGCCAAACTCCTTCCAAGCTTCTTCTTCAGGAGCCCGAGCTCCTCCAAAATGGGCACGCGATGAAGGTCTTCAACCCTTCATTCGGTTGGCTCTGCAGCCATCACCATCAGTCCGTCGCAAGCGATGGCGATCCGCTATCAGACGACGATGGCTATCACCATCAACCCACCGCACATGGCACCTTTCCATGAGACTGACTCCGTCAAATCTCGAGCGGCCCGCCAGCATGCAGCTGTAGCTGTCACCATCAAACTCCGCTATAAAAAGGGACCCTCCAGATATGCTCAATCGAATCTCTTTGATTTTTTAGCTCTCCCTTTCTTTCCTAAGCTCCGGAACTCATTTTCGAGCACTCCATTCTTGTTGGCCAGAGCTGACTTGATCGTCGGATGGTCCTGCCGGAGCCACCCCCCCATTGGCTCCGGATGGAACTCTATTTTGCAGGTCCCCGACGGCGACCTCAGCGGCCTCCACTCCAGCGGACTCCGACGATGACCAGATTCTGCGTCAACAAGGTATATGAAGATAAAATGAGTACCAAGACTCAACTAATGAAAGCATGTAAAAATAAGTATCAAGATATTTGATATAATTTAAAAGGCTAGTGATAACAGCCAACAACCATTGATCAATAGAATCTTGGTTCTTTTCCAACCTGTATGTAACATCTGGATGAATGAAGATAGGAGAAAGTTAGAGAGTTCTATTTTATCCATTTTTAAGTTAGTATGCTTTTATCACTTTTATAATGTTAGATGAATAAATATACTAATTCTAATTCAGATCTCGTACTGAGTTTGGATCGGATCGGGTCAGATTATTTATATCAAGATCCAAATCAACCCCAAAGTCTCCACGAATAGTATCGGGTCGGGTCAAAATTCAGAAAATCCAAATTCGATCTAGAAAATAGAACGGATTCAATTTTATAGCCCAACTCAGATCCATGGGTTCTGTAAAATGATTCGGATCGGGTTTACATGTATTGGATGGATTTGGGTTGGATCAGGTCATGTCAAAATTCAATAAATCTAGATCCGATCCAAAAAATAGTGGATCCAATTTATAGCCAAACTCGGATCCACGGGTCCTTTAAAATTGTTCGGTTTGGATCTATATGGATCGGATAGATTCTGGTCGGATCATTTTTATCAAGATCTAAATCAATCCAAAAGTCTCCATAGATCGGGTCAGGTTAGATTAAAATTTGATAATCTAAATCAAATTTGAAAAATGGAATGGATCCAATTTTATAATGCAATCCGGATTCGTGGATCTTTTAAAATGATTCGGATAAGGTCTACACAAATTGAAATAAATTGGGTCACGAGTCAACCTAATCCATTTGCAGCCTTAAAGACAATAGCTGGGGATATGTGGTAGATAAAAACATCTACTTTGACAATACATGATAGATGAAAACAGATGCTTTTATATATATATATATATATATATATATATATATATATTAAAATAAAAGTATCTGTTTTCATCTATCATGTATTGTCAAAGTAGATGTTTTTATCTACCACATATCCCCAGCTATTGTGTGTGTGTATATATATATATATATATTAAAATAAAAGTATCTGTTTTCATCTATCATGTATTGTCAAAGTAGATGTTTTTATCTACCACATATCCCCAGCTATTGTGTATATATATATATATTAAAATAAAAGCATCTGTTTTCATCTATCATGTATTGTCAAAGTAGATATTTTTATCTACCACATATCCCCAGCTATTGTGTGTGTGTATATATATATATAATAAATTTCTAAACACTCGGGGGATTAGATGTAGATTTGCATGTTCTCTTTAGATCCTATAAGTGTCCAAAAAAAATCAAGTTCTTTCTTTGACCACGTTGGAAGAGAAAGTTGGATACAAGAGATTTTATCGGGAGAAAAAAATAAAATTGGGAGGTTTGTATACTCTGTCAACGGATTGTATGCTCTTTTCCATATGTGAACCAACTCTTTTTCAGATGGTATTTTCTTTTCTACCATATGGGAAGTGATTTGTTCTTCATTTGGTGTAATAGTTTATCTTAAATGGAGAATCAGAAACTTCTCTAAACCAGAGCTGCAATGAGTTAGTCTTGTTGGAAAGAAAGGAATACGACAATCTTGTTATGCAACAGCTTTTTCATAGCGGCTGAGGCAATTAGCAACTTAATTCAATAACTAGTCATCCTATCTTTTCCTTCAGTGGAATTTGGTTGAAAGTTAAAAAATCCATTTGCGACACTAAGATCCTATCTTTTCCTTCAGTGGAATTTAGTTGAAAGTTAAAAATCTTCCGTCGGATGATTAAGTTATGGATCTCAAATTGTAGGGTATAATTCTATCTGTTTCCCCAATTCACAAGCAGATCAATTTAGACAGCCCTCAGTTCTTCTCGAAAGTTAAAAATCTGTCCACGATGCTGTTGGTTGATCTGGCGGTCCGAGGCAAGTTGCCCAAGTTGTTGTGTAAGGTGAAGTTTTTCCTCTTTTTTTTTTTTTTTTTTTTTAAAAGGAAATGTAAGGTAAAGTTTCATCTCGCTAATAGTGCACCGACCCTTGTCTTCGTCCTCTTTCTGCCTCTCCCTTCTCCCATGACTTCATCAATAACAGAGGACTCCAGTTTCAAAGACGACCAGCTTTAACGACCACGGACAACATCATCAGAGCCCCTCGCCTCCTCAACACCAAGATCCAAATCCTTTTCCCAAATGAAACCAGGGTACCTTCTCGTCTTTATCTTCTCTTTATGACACTGAAATTTTTTTTTTATCCTAATTTTTTTACAGGCATTCGTTGAAACCTTTTAAGAAAAGAATCAGAAATTAATTAAGTTACCCTGATTTTTCTGAAATTTTTACTTAATTTCTAATTTTCTTTATATATTTTATAATCTTATATATATATATATATATATATATATCAGAAATCTCTCTCTCTCTCTCTCTATATATATATATATATATATATATAGTGATGTTTTGATAACATCAAAAGAATAAACGCGCCACCCCCCCCGCCCCCCCCCCCCCCCCCCAACCCAACCCAACCCAACCCAACCCTCAACCCCCTTTTTATGTAACAAAAAAATAAATAAATAAACCTGCTACAGAAGCCCAGATACTAACATTTCATTAACATGATCATGAAAACCAAGGCAGCAAATGCAGAAGATTTCATCCACGCTATCGACAATCAGAACAATTGGAAGGCAAAAAGAAGATCAAAGTAACACATTTAATAATGTCTAATTAAATGTTAATACACAAGAACATAAGTAAAACAAATAAAAATCACACAGGGCATAGATTGCAACCTCAAAAGTTAATTGCTGAAGGCTTATAGTTTAATGTTCAATGGAGCTAAATTTCTAAGGATGTGCTCGATCTCAAATTACACGCCACATGTAAAAAAAACAAATCAAACTTCGGTAAAAAGCATAAAATGTCAGGAAAAACTCTCCTCCCGAGACTTCATTACAGCCAAAGAGAATCAGAATCTCATACACATTACGATCCTAAAGCTTCAAAAGTGCACAGTGGACAAGGAGCACGTTCAAAATTTTAACCCATCCATCCTATGTCTCCCTCCTAGTCGATCTCCTAGGACGTGGGGCTGAAGCATCCTCCTCCTCGTTCTCCCCTTCCTTCTCATCGCTACTTCCAGGTGCATCAGCCTCAACAGCTGCATCGCTCTTGGTTTCAGTAGTGGGTTTAGCTGGAGCCTGCATGAGTGAAAAAATTATTTCAGAGGACAAACAAAGTCATGTCGCAGGAAGTTGGAGGCTCCATAGCAAAAAGACGAGAGAACTTACTGCAGGCTTTTTTCCACCAAAGAGGATCCTGAAAATTACGGTAGCAATAACAACCACAATGGATACCAGGATTCCAATGGTCAGGTTCGGTTGCTGCTCTCCCTTCTCAATGATATCCTGCAGAAGAAAAGGTCGAGTTCCAAGAAATGATGATTCAGAAGACATTATTGGAAGCAAAAGAAGATACACGAACGACCAGGTATTTGCATTTCTGAATTTACTCTAGGGGATAGCATAAGGAACTCAGGCATGGTTCTAATTTGACACCAAAAGAATAAAATAAAATTTAATGCTCACGATAATCTTGATCTTGTATGCCTCCAGGAAAGGAATGTCCGCTATCTTGTAAAGAACATCAAATACCTTCTTCTGAGACAACAAAACATCAAGTTAGAAATAAACTGCGACAGGTGATTTATGGACAGAAAAGAACAATCATCAGCCTAACATACGGTAAGTGAATAGAACAGACGGGAAAGATCACCTGGAAACCTGAAAGCACGTCTGAAGTACCAGCAGCTGCCTCTTCAGCCTTCTGTCTCTCTTTCTCGACATCGTACTTGGGCTTCCATGTTTCCTCCCTGTATGACTCAGCAACTTTTTCGTCACTAGCTATGAGAATATTGTCAAACAAAATGCCATCCTGCATCGTCCAAATCTCAATACCAATAGCAGCAATAGGCTCAAAGTCAGGCTTGTCGAGCTCAAAATGATCAGGATTAGGTATCTCCCGTGGCTTCCAGATACCCTTGTAGGCTGGGTTGTCGATTAAAGGAGCATGCCATTTCCCCTTGTAAGCCGGGTTCTTCTTCATTGGCCTCTTCCACTCCCCACAGCCAGGTGCGGCTTCACACTTTGGGTTGTCAATCTTAGGTGCCTCCCATTCTCCATCCTCCTCGTCATCCCAATCTTCTGGTTTGGTGGCTTCAGGATCATCAATTTCCTCGGGTTCATCATCCAGCCAACCTTCAGGTTTAACAGCATCCTCATCTTCAATTTCAGGTGGAGCATCCTCATCCCAATCATCAGGCTTCACAGCATCTGGGTCTGGAATCTTGGGCCTCTCATCCCAGTCCTCAGGCTTCTTATCATCCGGATCGGGAATGGTCTGGGGAGGAATAAGTGCTGGCTCAAAATCATCAGCAGACAAGAAGTTTGTTTTTTTCTTTTCCTCGCCGTCAATCAGAATCCTCAACTCATTATCAGGTTTCAAAATAGCAGTATAGACATGAGAGAGTTTGTCAGATGGGACGGATGGAGGGTACTTGAGATGGTGCTCAACAAACTGCCCACTCTTGGGATTCTTGTGCTTAAGGATGAAATGCACCTTATTTGTGGACCCACACTTGTCGGGTCCAAACATAATGGTATAGGGAGATTCATTATCGAACTCCTTGGAAATCCGTCCAGCATCCTGAGGACGTAGGTACTTCAGATATGCACCTCCACATTCAAGGCCATTCTGAAGTCGAGTTTCGTACTGTAGGACAACGGTTCCATCCTTAAGTGTGATCGGCTCATCAAGTTCTTTAACTATTGCATACTTCCTAGCCTTCTCACTCACAAGAAGACCGTAGTCTTCATGTCCCTCACTCTTGGAATGTTTCCAGACGCCTGAAACCAGAAAACATCAATCACTGTAACAGAAAGGTGCTACAAGGGAAGGTGGGGTGGGGGTGGAAGAGATTGGGAAGATATATGAAACAGTATTCCATGTACGGTATTGATTTCTTTGCAATGAGTAAAAACAACAGAGAGCAGGTTATGCAGGACTATACAAGTGAAAGCACCTAAGCATAAAGGATTGATGTCATTGCAAACTTAACCTAATAATGATAACCTTGACATTGTTAGCTACAAGAAATATTTTCTGTTCATGTGCGCCATACTTTTTTTTGAGTAGAAAAGAATTGCATTTAAGCTAATCCTTTTTACTCAGCAGCGATATCCCCTGGATTTGTTAGAATGCATCTGTTACTATTTTTGCTAAACATACTACCAGAAAAGCATAGATGGGCCAACGTCAGGAATATAGTTCTGATAATGACACATCACAAAGTTCAACAGCAGCAAGGGACTCATGGTTGAGATTGCTCATCAGGCAGCAAGCTCCTTCGTGCAAAGGCAACATTCCAGGGTCAATTGCATTTCTGTGGATGCTTTTTTATTCCCACTATATATGATACAGAAGTCTGAGCATCAGTTATTGCAGAAAGAAGCTATGAGGCTCATGTTGACTCCCATCATAGCATGCCTAGCATGTCACAAAGCCTATGCAAGTTATGCACTCTTCAGTAAATAACACCCCCCCCACCCGAGAGAGAGAGAGAGAGAGAGAGAGAGAGAGAGAGAGAGAGAGAGAGAGAGATTGACCAAGGGTTGGTGGATCTTTATCATCCATGAAAATTTCATTACATGGAAACAAAAAAGAAATAAAAAAACTTTACTAGTTACTTGGGTCAGCCATTTACTAAACACTTCTTTAACCATGTGTATTGCGTACTAGGTATCAGTGTACAAATATGCAACATCCAGTTACCACATGTTGGAGTGTGAATTATTAGATAAAATTTAAACCATAATAACAGCTAGGAAAGATCTAATTAAATCAATTATTTGGTCACTCATAGCTTATCTCCCTCCTCTTCGATGATAAGCATAACAGCTTTTGTTTATTATTCTCAGGATTTACATTCACCATTTTATGTTGCTAGATCATTAGATGTTAACTCAAACTTTTGACACAAGCATAACCCCAAAAATTAAAAAGGGACATTAAGTTTAAAAGGCAATTAACCCCACAAAGGAATCCATAGCACTCACTAAACCCTCAACTGCATTACCAAGTAAGCTCAGGCAACTTACAATCTGCAGGCATCGACAGTGTCCTATCTGAAAACCCTAAGGAGATGAAAGGGTGCCAGCCAACCAAAAACTCAATTTCTAAGGGGAAAAAGGCTAAATGTAGTAAAGAAAAACAGTAGAATGATGACATTACTAATATAAAAATAATCTGTTAGGCCCTATTTGTAAGTTAAATAGGGAAAATATCTCCCACCTACAAGGTAAAAAAAGTGTCTAGTGACGCATCAAAGAGTGCCGGTGCTCATTCAGTCCTAAAAAGGGGGAAATCTTCATCCAGAATACTGTCATCCTTCAACACTGCTGTAGATTCATATACAAGATCATGAAGATCCAAACATAAGCTTCCTTACAATAACAAGGGACCATGGTGGTTGTCAGTGCGACCAACCGGAATTATATTCTTTTCAGTTTCAACTCCCCACCCTTTTGCATATGAAAAATTTATTTCGCAAGAACCCCTAAATAGCTAGTGCAACAAGGAGTCTGATAATTTAATAAAACAAAACAGTCGCGAGTTGACCAGTCAATGATGCAAAGAGCACTTCATTAACCAGAAATGTTCCGTTAATGTGACAATATGATATCTAGAATGGGGCCGTTGCCTTTAACAGGTTAAAGGACCTCTACTACACATGCATCTTCAACCACGGAAAAACTAGAATTCCTCTTTCTACAAATAATCAAGCACATAACATAGCATTCATCCCGACCAATTTCATCCGGACCTCATACTGACATTGACAATGTCCAGATCCTAAAAAAGACATTTCCTTTTGTATGGTACAATTTGCATGACACTGATCAACATAAACAAAAACACCCCTTCTAAGATCATAAAAACTACCTCAAGTACTGTTTACCATAGAAATTGTTCCTAGCATAGCGAACTATCTAGTTCAAATAATCATATTTCATCAAAACAAACGTGAATTTTCCTCGTTTACTCCGTACACTACGTCTAGTCATCAGCAATGATTAATGGCTTACATTCAACACATTCAATTATATGCTATATAGTGCAATAACCACTGTAAGCACGCGTTTCTAGAGTCCATAGAGTACAATAGTTTTTATTGGTAATAAAAGTCTCAGTAATACTCATGATTTGGTAGCTTCCATGACTCCACCCACAGTTGATAAACACTACGTACCACATGCCGATAATTGTTGGATCAATAGTCTGGAAATAATGACTGCAAACTATAAGGACCTTCGAAGGATTCGCCTCAAATTGGTATTGAGACCATTTATTCAGTGTAGTTATATGCTTGCCATACGAACAAACCAACAATTACTAAAATTTACTAAAGTAGGCCAAAATATTTATATTTAAACAAAAGGAACGAAAAGAAATCCTTCAGCCCTAGATGTTGGAAGGTCCAATACTGCAGCTATCTTAAAATGGAAAAAGAAATCCTGATTTTATTTCAACCTTGCTTAGACAAGTGAACTGGGTCTAGCAAACGTCAACATATCAAAATACCAAGTCCATCAGACCGGAAAGATGAGATTTTTGCACTTAAGAAAGAAATTACTGCTCGCATTTAGTTAAGCGACGAGATCGCTATCAGATCTGGAAGCTATACCTTGGTAATCCTCCTTCCCGGACACGATCCACCGGCCCTCGAAGGTCTCGTCGAACGATTCATAGAACAACTGGAGCAAAACCCATCGATTTTCGCCAATTAGAACCAAAATCTCTCAAAACGAACAAAAAAAAAAAAAAAAAAAAAAATGGAATCCTATCTCCCGGAGAAAGATAAATTACCGAATCGGAAGCCCAAATCTGGAGCGCGAAGGACGCAATCAAGAGCAGGAGGAGCCGCGGCGCGATCTGCCTCTCTCCCATCGTAGCCCTGGAAGGAGACCAGGAGGAGAGAACGTAGGAGATCGGAGAGCGGACCGAATCGACACCCTAACCCTAGTTCTCTATGTGGAGAGAGGGGTCGGAAGGGAACGGGGGAGACCCAACGAGGAGAAAAACTAACGGCTGAGATGGACCTATAGGAACCGCTCTTCGCCTCCTGTCCCCAGGAACCACGCTCCGCATCGAGGCCGAGCGTGAGCATAATAAAAAGGCCGCTGGTGACTTGTTTCGACCAATGAGATGAGAGAACACGTTGATGTGGCCAATAGCATCATGCCTCGTCAGATTGTTAATGTGGCCTCCGGTGAAGCGGTACGGTCCAATTATTCAATGGACCAGGTCCAATGGTTAGCCCTTTGCATTTAAACAATTCAAGATTGGGAGGCTGATGCTGTTATCCATCGTACATATGCGCTTGGATTTGCATAGGTCCGTTGGACCCGGTGGTACGAGTTTTTGGAAATTCGCGTGTTCCGGAGCGGTCGTCGCGTTCTAGAGGTTTCTGAAACGTGTCGATCAAGGGACGGCATTGTAAAGTTGGAACAGTTGGAGAAACGGAGTTGGTCCACATCGATAACTTAAATGACGGGTTCGACCATAATTTGGCGGAAATTTCGTAGGGCCAGGACCAAACCCTGAGACTCCGTCGCAGGACCTTGAATTGTTCAATTGGGTTTTTAGTTTTGGACCAACATCCTTCAGATTTTTTTGAAAAAATGCTGAGGCTTTTACCTGTGAGTATGATAGCAATGCATTCTATTCTGTCTAGAATCTTTGTGTTGATCTTAATTTTAAATTAGTCGAAGTTGCTTGCATTACACAAAATAAATAATAAATATTTATAATAAATATTTTTTAATTTTATTTTATTTTATTTATTTATTTATTATATATTATATTCATCCATCGATATCGTTTCATTTCTATCATTCCACTATGGCTCTTCTTCTCTCTCAATCATAATTCTGCTCTCTCTCTTCTTCTCATATCTTCTCCATACTCATTAGTGTTGGCCCACTTTTCTTGTCATCCCACCACTGCTCTTCTTATCTCTCGATAATTGCTAATTTCAACTGCACCCTGGCACCTCTATCGGTATCGCTACCCTCAGTGCCATTACTGTCCCTTCTTTTTTCTCCTTGCCTCCTACTCAGTTCCTTTCCTGCCATTACTAACATCTTCCATCTCGGCCATCCCCCTTCGCCTAGCCCCTCAAGGAAGGGACGGAGCTTCAGAAAATATTATTAATAATAAATATACTTTTCAATTAATATATTAATTAATATATTGAGTTTAATAAATATGTAGATATAAAATATCGACGTACCATAGTTTAAATAATATAATTATTGACCAATAGAAAAAGAAAAATTCATCCTATACAAGCAATAGAAAATTTCAAGGGAATGGTTATAAGAAATATTAAATATTTATATAAACTATTGAAGCAATCGTTTTCACTCGGGCTCCATCAAAGATGAAAGAGTTTCTTTCAAACGTCAAATCCTAATTTAACATGCAATCTTTAGAGAAAAAATCTTGAAATTCTAAAAAAAGAACATCTACAGACCGAGTTGACATGGCAAATCCAAATTTTCAATCAAAATTTGGTACCATTCGATCCAAAATCTATATTCAAGAAGATAAAATTGGAAGAAGCTACCATACCAAACTAATCCGATCGATTTAAAAAATAATAAATAATATAAAAAAATAAAAAATATATAAATTTGTTATTGATTCTAAGCACCTAAAGTTGGTGGGGATCTCATCCTTCTCCTTATCTTTCTTCCTTAGCTCTTCGGCACATAGGAAGCACCCCATCTCTCCTTCCCATCGATTATTCCCGAGCTCTTCAGCTCTCGAGAGAAAAAAAAGAGCGTTAAAAAATAAAAAGGACTTCGATCAATTATAAAATTTAAAATTTTAAAAAAAATTATATATATATAATTTAATTTTTGATCACAGCACTTTACGTATCGGCGAGCGAAAGATGGAACGGTCTGGACCGTTGAATCAAGAATCCACTTGGCCGTTCCGCTGCAACAAATGGATATTAAAACGGCCGTTATCTTCTTCCGTTAAAATAGCCGCGACCTTCTGCAAAATCCTCATTTCCTCCTTACCTCCATCTCCGACCGCGACCTCCTCTCTCGCCCCACCGCCCATTGAAGATGCCCCATCCGGACCCCCTCTCTCGCGCCACCATCCATTGAAGATGTCCCCGCCCTCTTTCCTCCTTTCCCGTCTCTGTCTCCGACCGCGACCCCCTCCCTAGCCCCACTGCCCACATTGATATTTGACCCCATCTCCCTACTTGACTCCAAGACTTTCTTCTCTTCCTCATCTGCCGACACCGCCGACCCGCTCATCGGCCCCACCATCCCCACCACCGCCCCCACTCTCCAAGCTCTCCCTCCTCCGCTGCTGCACCGTCGCAGAGGCTCCCGACGCCGCCCCCTCGCCGGACTGGTTCCGACCCCGGCGGCTGCAGGAGCCCGATGGGGGACTGGTTCCCACCCCGGTAGCATGAGCCCGACGTGAGGGGTTTTTTTTTTTCATTGTATCGGGACCCCCCGCGACCGCCCCTGCTCTCCCATCTCTCCCTCCTCCGCTGCCGTGCCGCCGCAGAGGCTCCCGACGCCGCCCCTCGTCGGACTGGTTTCGTCCCCGGCGGCTGCAGGAGCCCAACGGGAGGGATTTTTTTTTATTATCAGGAGTCCGCCACCCCGCTCATCGATCCCACCACCCCCGCCACCGCCCCCGCTCTCCCAGCTCTCCCTCCTCCACTGCCGCGCCCGCCACAGTGGCTCCCGACACCGCCTCCTCGGCGGACTGGTTCCGACCCCGGCGGCCGCAGGAGCCCGACGGAGGACTGATTCCCATCCTGGCCGTAGGAGCCCGACGGGAGGGGAATGGAAGGAAGGATTAATGGTTCCACGTGGCAGTATTGGGTTGGCAGTACCAGGATGCCTTAGAGTATTATGATATATGATACGATATGATATGATATATGATTAGAGCGGTGACCTCTATATTATTCTCTTTGAAGATGAGTAATATAAAATGGTTTTTTTAAAATTAAAAATAATATGGATAAAGTTGATGAGATCATTCATATTGAATATAACTAAAAAAAAATTATGATAGTGGTTAATTATAGTGGTTAATTATGGTAGTTGTTCATAACCGCTGTTGTACTTCAAAAAATCAATATCATAAGCTATAGTAGTAGTTTTTTAACCACTGTCACTGCGACCGTCGCCGTAGCTTTATGATAGTGATTATTGTAGCGGTTATTTGAACCACTATCATAGATAGCTTATTGCAGCAGTTTATAAACCGCTATAATAGATCGATCTATAGCAGCAGTTACGTAACTGCTGTCATAGGTAATCTATAGTAGCGATTTTTTAACCATTGTCATAGATTTAATACAGCAGTTGATACCGTTAACATCACAGACCTATGATAGCAGTTGGCACGGATATGGCAGTGGTTATAAAATCAGTATCGTAGATCTTTTTATAATTAAAAATTAAAATTTTTATTTTTTATATATTTTATCTGATAAATATAGATATATAACATAAGAAAATATAATAAACATAAAAATTATTCTGAAATACTAAAATTTTATTATCAAATAAAATTTATTATAATATTTTTTTAAAAAATAAAATATATCAAAAGTCTCCTAAATCTACACCACCGAAGCTGGAGCTGGAATGCAGGCTAACATATCATCGAAGTTCGTGACTCCAAAATGTACGCTAAGGTGGACGGAGTATGCTCCGACTGCTCCTCGGATGCTGAATTGTGCATAACCCACCGAGAGATAGGAGTAAAAGCTAGATGGCATTTTGGTGCCATCATAACCTGCAACGTTAATGAACATTAATCAATATAATATGTTAAACAATAATATTAGTATAGCATCAATAAATAATCTCTAATATTTATACTAGATGGGGTTCTCTTAGTGGTCGGCATGGCACGGCCTGTCGGTACGGCATGATCTACCGACATGGCACATATTTTTCTTAAGCTTCCAAAGATCAGAAGAAAGAGAGCTCTTTGACCAAAATAAGAAAGAAATAAAAAAAAATTTAAATAAAAATTAATAATTAGACTCTAATAATGTATACCAGAATATTGAAGTCATCGCCTAGTGGCATCAACAATATAGACATCACCATTGCTCCTGACAAATATGTTTGGGATCTCAACAGTACCAGATAAGTTTTGTCCTAAAGGAGCATTTTGCATGCATGGTCCAATATCGTCATCAACTTCGATATCATCAAAAATATGCCTAGGCACCATCCTCATAACAATATCCCATTGAGGCTCCAAGGAATTACTAACGTAGAAGACTTGACTAGCTTGAGAGGCAAGTATATACAGTTCTTCAGTATGAAGATGGCATTGCATGTTAACAAGAGTAAAACCACACTCATCAGTCTTCATCCTAGATTGTGATAAGATGTTAAATCAATCGCACTTCATCAACACGATCCTTCCTTTAGAATAATAGTCCAAGATGACTATCTTCTCCACCACGCCATAATAGTTCAAATCCTCCGTACGAGACTGTTAATCCCTCGAGCTAGCATAACACCTAATGGTGGTACTTAACATGATGCCACTATTTTGTGTTGCCATATTTATGGATTTGCTGTGAATATTAAACCTGTAGCCATTAATGACGAGCTGTTTATACTCACGCACGGTACGATTAGGACTCATTGAAAGAGCATGTACTTCAGGGCTCACATCACTGAGCGGCAATCTCCACACCTAATTAAAGAGATGACACCTAATTAGTAAACATGTTTCATTAAGTTGTATCAGGCAAGCATATATAATCACTTACATGATCTTTGAACTATTTAGAAAATTTATTGCTATGCATTTTCTTTTTCTCTCGCATACTTAGAGCGCCATATTTTACTCTTATGATCTCCTTGTGTTTGCTGCATGCACAAAGAACAAATTTAGATATAATTAGATTTTTTTTAAATTATTATGAAATAAATAATGCTGAGTGACTCATCTTATGTACGGCTCAATGATATCACAGTTGAAGAGCACATAGCGGTGTGCCTTATTCCTTTCCTCAATGCTCAAATTAGTGAGGCAGTATGAAGTGGAAAGTCCATCTGGCTGTGAAATAGACTCAAATGCAGGCTCAATTGGCTCATACTGATCATTCTGATTCCTCATTGGCCAATTATGATGTGTCTCGAGCTTGTTTAAGTATATGGTACAAAAATTCATACATTCTTGACCTAAACAATCTTCTGTTATAGATCCCTCCGGGCGATTCATATTTCTTACATAAAATTTTAGAGTTTGAATATTTCTCTCAATAGAATACATCTATCGGCAGAACACTGAGCCTCCAAGTGCAACTTCCTCCGCAAGGTGCATGATGAGATGCATCATAACTATGAAAAATGATGGTGGAAATATCTTCTCTAGATCACATAATATAGTCATCACCCTTACCTTCATTTCCTTCACATCTTTCTTAAGTAATCTCTTTACATAAATATCTCTATAAAAGTCGCAAAGATAAATAACCACTATTCTAATATTTTTTGGCAACATGCGGTGAATAGCTATTGGGATCAATTCCTGCATCGGTACATAATAATCATGAGTCTTCAATCCCCCAAGTTTGACATCCTTACTATTCACACGCTTTGATATGTTGCTTGAGTATCCATCTGGAATTTTTATGTTCTCCAATACATGAAAAAATGTGGACCGTTCGGAGGCATCATAATATAGCATGCACGAGGAAGCCTCCACTGTTCTTCCCCTGCTGACTCTGGATGGAGTGATCTTCTAATATCCCATTCTTTCAAGTCAAGTCGAAAATTCAAGTCATCCTTGATATTTAAGATTATTGCCAAAAGGAGCTCGCACACATTCTTTTTAATATATATTACATCTAAGCAGTGGTGCAATAAGTTTATCTCTCAATATGGCAAATCAAAGAAGATGCTCTTTTTCCTCCAAATAAAGTGTGTGTCATCTTTCTTTGATCGATGCTTTCTTTTTTTATCACCAATCGAATCATTTTTTCCAAATTCAACACTAAAACTATCCAACTCTTTAAGTACTTCACTCCCAGACATCTGGTCAGGCGTCTCACCTTCTTCAATAGTGCCATCGAAGGAGTGTGGATACCTTCTATATGGATGATTTCGATGGAGAAAATATCGATGTCCCGTATAGCTAAAGCTCCTTCGATGTGTCAACCTTCTAAACTGGATGTTTCTTCCATAGATCGGGCATGCTAGCTCACCTTTGGTGCTCTAACCCGATATTAGGGTATAGGCTAGAAAGTTATTTATTGTCCATAAAAGTGTTGCATGCATGAAGAATGACTCATTCAGTAAAGCATCAAAAGTTGGAACATCTTGAATGCTCCAAAACTGTTTCAGCTCGGCAATAAGAAGCTGCAAATAAACATCAATGTTATTACCTACCTCCATCAATCCAAGGATGAGCACTATCATAAAAGCAAAGGATTTTTTCATACACATCGATGATGGGAGGTTGTAAACATGAATAAATACTGGCCATATACTATGGACAGTATTCATATGCTTGAATGGATTGAAACCGTCGCACGACAAGTCCAAGCTCACATTACGTATCTCTTGTGCAAAGTCGGAATGTAATTCATTAAACTTCTGCCATACCTCTCTATCGGTTGGATGCCTTAATGCATTATCTTTTATTCGATCCTCTTCAAGCTATCTCATGTTCTTTGATGTCTTTACTGACATAAACAACTTTTGTAGCCTCAGAATCAAAGAAAAGTGCCACATCAACTTTTGAGGTATACGAGTTAATGTACCATCTTTATTCTATTTCCATCTTGATATACCGTACCTCGTGCACTCATTGCGGTTGACATCCTCCTCCCAATAAAGCATGTAATTATTGGTACATGCATGTATCTTAGTATAAGTAAAGCCCAGCTATTCAATAATCTTCAATGCCTCATAATTATTCTTCGAAATTCATGCATCATCTAGAAGAATATCTTCCAAAAGCTCTAGTATGTAGTGCACTCCATTATTACCAAACCCGTTGGAGCATTTCGTATAATATAATCGGATTAAAAACTCAAGCTTCGCCATCTTTTCACATCCAGGATATAACGGAACATTAGCATCCTCCATCAACTTACGGATCTTCTCCACATCCTCACTGTTTGTCATTCGACCAATCACAGAATCAGATATGGACGTAAATGCACTATCATTATAGCCAATAAATGAAAAAATATCACAAACCATTTATTTCACTCCCCCTTCAGATTGATCGCCTCCTTGCGGCCTGCCCTCACCATGTTGGTCCTAACAAATTTCATAACTGATTTTAAAGCCATAAATAGTGAGGTGATCATTGACATCTTGATGAGGTAGCCACAGTCCATCCATACACTTTTTACAAAGATATTGGATTAGTCCATGGTCCCTAAATTTCTTTATAGCATAATCAAGAAATTTTTGAAGTCCAGTCTTATATTCTGGTGAGAGCTTACTAAACTTCATCCATCCCTTATCCATTTTAAAAATGATGATACTGCAAGTAAATCATGTATGAAACTCAGATTAAATATCATTTTTAGATATGCAATAAATGCACTCTATCACCAACTAATAGATAAAGATATGTCCTATCCCATTCAAAAATTACATTAATTCTATAGGTTCATTATAGTAATCAAATGATATACAATAGGGATCGAATAAAATTTTGGCAGTATTTTTTTTTAGTACTCTCGTGTAGGGAGAATAAAAAAAAAATATTATCTAAAATTTTATTCAAAATTCTTAGCATACCGTTTGATTACTACAATTACCTATAGAATTATCTGTAATTTTTAAACTATGCATATTGGATAATTAATTAATCATTGTATATAATTTTCTAATCCATATAATTATATATAATTATATGGATGTCGGAGATTATGTACACTAATCAATTAACGGATCTATCGTTATGTAATATAATAAACAAAAGCAACAAGATATAAACATTCAAAAAATATTATGCAATAAATTCTATAACATGAATTACATTCATAAATAATTAATGATGGTGGCGAGGTTGGATTCCTCTCTTCTTCTCTCAAGTATAGATCTATTAGATATTCAGATTCGAATCCGATATCAGTAATTAAAATTGAGTTCGGATCTAAATATCCAAGTTTCGATTCGAATCCAATTCATTGACAGATCTAGCCCACAACTGTCGACATGGCACAGTCTAAGGTTATCGCCATAATACGATCCAAAAACTACTACATATAGATAATTATAATATTTATTATAAATATTTTATAAATTATTATAAATATATATGATTAATAAATAATACTATAAAATTAAAAAAAAAATTATACCTATGGCTATAGAGAGCGGGTCGCACCGAAAGCTCCGAGGGTCGTCGACGATGATGCTAGAGGAGGATGACAGTACTAAAGGTAACCTGCAAAATAAAAGCAAGATAGTGAGATAAAGAAGAAAGAAAAAGAGGAAAAAGAGAGAGAGCAGGGACGACTGAGGATGGGGGGCTAGGAGGAGGGGGCATAGTGACGAGAAGCTGAAGGAGGCTTCGCACTCGGTCTGAGGGAGATCAGAATGGTGCGGTTTCATGGGGTCGAAGGAGGGTGGAGGGGGGCTCACTGAAAGGGGGGTTTGGTTTCGCACCAGAGTCAGAGGAGGATAGAGTGTGGGGGAGGGGTTTCATGGGGGGCGGCAAAGGGTCGAGGGTGGAGGGGGTTCGTCAGAAGGGAATTTCACAGGGGGCTGAGGGAGGGTTAGATGGGGGTTCGTCGGAGGAGGGTTTTTTGGGAGCCGAGGGAGGATCAGATAGGGGTGGGGGGGTTGGGTGGAGGGTTGCAGGTGGTGGAGAAGGGCAGTCGTGGATGGGGGACTGGAGAGGGAGAAGGAAGGATGGGTGATGTCGGTTGGGGGGGAGGAGGGGCGACGAGGGTCGGAGGGGAGGAGGGGCGACGCCGACCGAGGGGGAGGAGGGGCGACGTCGATCGAAGGGGGAGGGAGAGATCGAGCGCACATGGAAGAAAAGAAAAAATTTAAAAATTTTTAACCTAACCTACGACAGCGGTTATCGAATCGTTGCCATAGATCTACGACAACGATTACCCAAAATCGTTGTCATAGATCTACGGCAGCGATTTTATAATTGCTGCCGTAGATCTATAGCAGCGATTTTTGATAACCACTATCATAGATGAAAAATAAATTTTTTTTTATTTTTTTAAAATATTATATAATTTTAAAATTTAATGCTCATCTTTACAGTTCATTATCTAAATAATTATCATTAAAATATCATCGTAAAAGATTGCCTCGATCCGATGGCTCTAGCTTTATCGATCAAAAAAATTTAATTTCGACGATCACAAACGATGATGTAATGATCTGATAGATGAAGATTTTTGATGGATCCAAAAATCTGCAATGATGATCTCGATGATGTTTGTAGCATACTATCAAAGTTTTACTTCAATCGGATATCGTTATCATGGTCAATTTAGTATGGAATGATTTCGATCGTTAAATTAGAAATAAGCGATCAAAAGATTAAATGGCATTCGATTATGAGATAATTTTTTAGTTAAATAATTTTTATTATAATTTTAAATATTCATATAAATTATTCATGTTAAGCAGATATTTCAAAAGTATGAGCATAACAATCAGTAAAGTTTCAGAATGGTTATCATGAGACGTATAGTTTTAGATCGTTCTTCATCTCACGAGTTGAATTTTATAATCACCACAATAAAAAATGATTAAAGTAGTAGCCAAGATTATTTATAAAAAAAATATCTCATAATCAGACACCATTTGGTCCTTTGATCACTCGTTTATCATTTAACAGTCAAAACTAACCTATACTAAATTGACCAAGATAATGATATTCGATTGAAGTAAAACTTTGATAGTACGCTATAAACATCATCAAAATTATTATTGTAGGTTTTTGGATCCATCAGAGATCTCCATCTATTAGATCATCGTATTATTGTTCGTGGTTGTCGAAATCGAATTTTTCTGATCGATGAAGCTAAAGCCATCGGATCGAGGCGACCTTTTATGAAGACACTCTAATGATAATTATTTAGATAATGAATGATGAATATGTGCATTAAATTTTAAAATTATATAATATTTTAAAATATATATATATATATATGGCAGTGGTTACAATTAACCGCTGCCATAAATTAGATTATAGTAGCGGTTCCTACTAATCGCTGCTATAGATCCGACTTATGGCAGCGGTTACAATGAATCGCTGCTATAGATCGATCTATGATAGTAGTTTTTTATAACCACTGCTATAGATCCAACGTACGGTAATGATTTTTTTTAACTATTGCTATATGTCGGACCTATGGCAGCTGTTACAAAAATCGCTGCCATAGATCCGACCTATGATAGCGGTTAACAAAAATCGCTGTCGTAGGAGTTATGACAATGGTTTCAAAAACTGCTACCATAGTAAGCACTGCCATAAGTTATTTTTGTAGTAGTGATACCATAATAATCATACATGGTCATGATCTTAAGTCACCCGCATTTCTTAAATCATCCCTTAATTTAGTGATGAGATATCCATTCTTAAGATCGAGAATCCAAAATTACCTCCGTATAATAATTTTGAGCTGAATGTAAGGATAAAATTATTTCTTAATCTAGCAAAATGATCGATATATTAATATATTATTAATATGTTATATCAATATTATATATTCGATATTATATTATATTTGATATTATATATTATATTATAATATATTATTAATCATATTAACATTATTTTTATATTATAATTAAATAATAATTTTAAATTAGAGTAAAAATATCTTATTGTACTTTATTTTATATAATAAAAATATTTAATATATTACTTTTATTTATCTTTTTTTAATCAAATAAATATTTATATTATAAATAATATATTATAAATATAAACAAAAATATTAATTCTATAATAGTAATTAATATATTTTTATAGAATTAATACTTTATAGGACTAATAAATATATTTTTATAAAATCTATTAATTATTAATATATTAATAAATATATTAATATTTTATTATCATATATATTATATTATTAATAAATATATTTTTTATGAAATATATTATTGATAGTTTTGGTATTAAACAATCAGTGAACTTGAATTTTTATAGAATATTAAATAGACTACTCGTAGATATCCAAAGATCTTTAATCACTAGATTATGGTCTACCAAATGTAATGATCTTAGATCATTGCTGATTAGGTTACCGTAGGATTTAGATCACTAGTAAATTTTTATCATCATGGTGATCCAAATACTACCTTTATGATTTGTAAAATATTTAGCATTAATCATTCATAGGTTTTATGGTTTATTTATGATATAGTATATTATGTATGTTATTTGTCACTCTTGTTGGTGTTTATGGTGATTTTGCTGTTACTAGTTGTTATTGTTTTTTATGTGCCATGTTTAATTTCTACATGTTTAGACTCATTTGATTTACAAAAAATAAAGGGGAGAAGAGGCAATTCTTGAAAAGTGAAAAGAGGGTCTCTTGTTTAGTTGAAGTTTTAAGAGGAGAGAAAGTGAAAAAAGTTCTTCCTATGGAAAGATACTTTCCATGATTCATGAAAAGTGGAAATTCATGGAGAAAGTGAATTTTGTGACTTCCAATAGGATAGAAAGTGATGGTTCTTTTTTTCTTTTTCAAAATATTCTTTTACAAATATATGATTATAGAGCATTCAAATTTTTAAAAATATTATAAAATATTATCCTTATTGGTACAGAATCTGATCGATATCGGATCAAGCTAGAGTTGAGAAAGAAGAGGTCATCGTTGGTGACCTGCAAAATAAAGTTTCATCTGGAGTCGGTGGTGGTGGCTCCGGCAGGATCCTCCGATGATCAAGTCAGCTCTTCTGGTCAATAGAAATGGAGTGCTCGAAAATGAATTCGGCAGAATTTTTGGAAAAGAGAAGAGAGCTTAGAAAAAATGTATCTGGAGAATTTCTTTTATAGACGGAGCCTACAATAGATAGATAGTGACAACTGACACTACCTGATAGCGGACAGCTCGAGGTCGCCATCGTCTGTGGCAGACTGATAGTGACAGCCATCATCGTTCGATAGTGGGTCACTATTGTCTGCAGTAGACTGATAGTGACAGCCATAGCCGTCTGGTACTGAGTCACTTGGGACCATGCGGAGGTTTGAAGATCTTTGACGTATATCAATTTTAGAAGAGTTTGAACTCCTAAAAGAGAATACGGTTAGAGAAGATCATCCGGAAGGAATGTGATCCAAAATCTGAAAGTAATCTGCTGGAGGAATTTGGATGGAATTCAACTGATGGAGAAGTTCAGAAGAAGTTCAACTGATGAAGAAGTCTAGAAGGAGTTTGATTATTGGAAAAGTTCGGCAGAAGAAGTTCGACTGATGGAGAAGTTCGACTGGTAGAGAAGGTCGACTGAAGAAGAAGTCTAGAAGAAGTTCGGCTCCTAGAGGAATCCATCTGAAGAAAAAGTTTGGAGGAAGTTCGGCCCCTGAAGAAATCCGACTGAAGGAGAGGTCCGGAGGAAGTTCGGCTCTTGGAGGAATCCAACTGAAGAAGAAGTCTGAAAGGAGTTTTGGCTCCTAGAGGAGTCCAACTGAAGGAGAGGTCCGAAAGAAGTTTGGCTCCTGGAGGCATCCATCTGAAGGAGATGTCTGGAGGAAGTTTGGCTTCTGAAGGAATCTGACTGAAGGAGAAGTCTGAAAGGAGTTCGACTCTTGAAGGAATCCGACCGAAGGAGAAGTCTGGAAGGAGTTTGGCTCCTTGAGAAATCTGACTGAAGAAGAGGTCCGAAAGGAGTTTGGCTCCTGAAGGCATCCGTTTGAAGGAGAGGTCTAGAAGGAGTTCGGCTCTTAGAGGAATCTATCTAAAGGAGACATCTGAGGAAGTTCGGCTCCTAAAAAATCCGACTGAAGAAAAAGTTTAGAAGGAGTTCAGCTCCTGAAGGAATCTGACTGAAGAAAAAGTCTGAAAGGAGTTCGACTCCTGAAGAAATCTAACTGAAGAAGAGATCTAGAAGGAGTTCAGCTCCTGGAGGCATCCATCTAAAGAAGAGGTCTGAAAGAAGTTTGGCTCCTAGAGAAATCCATCTGAAGGAGATGTTTGGAGGGAGTTTGGCTCTTGGAGGAATTCGATTGAAGGAGAAGTTCAGAAAAAATTTGGCTCTTGGAGGAATCCGACTGAAGAAGAAGTTCGGAGGGAGTTTAGCTCCTGAAGGAGAAGTTTGGAAGAAGTTCAGCTTTTGGAGGAATCTGACTGAAGAAGAAGTCTGAAGGGAGTTTGGTTCCTGAAGAAATCCGACTGAAGAAGAAGTCTGGAAGGAGTTTAGCTCTTGTAGGCATTTGTCTAAAAGAAGAGGTTCAGAAGGAGTTCGGCTCCTATAGGCATCCATTTAAAAGGAGTCTGCTTCCTGGAGAAATTTGACTGAAGAATAAATTCGAAAGAAGTTTAACCACTGGAGGAGTTCAGCTGCTGAAGGAGTTCGACAAGGACTTGTCCACTGAAGGAGTTTGGCTAGAGTTTGGCCACTAAAGGAGTTCGGCTGCTGGAGGAGCTCGGCTGAGGTTCGGTCGTTGAGAAGTTCGACCGACTGAAGGAGTTCGGCTAAGATTCGATCGCTTGAGGAGTTCAACTGGGGTCCGATCGTTGAAAAAAAATTTTCGATCGAAGCTCTTTCATGATTACCAGTTGCATTAGGCTAAGCATCAGGCTGGACTTCGGTGGAAGCGGAGTTTATTCCTAATAATAGTCCCCCTACTCTCAAGTTCGAAACTCGAAGGGAGTACAAAAAAGATGACTGTCGAAGTCATCTTTCGAGCTCTACACTCATTCAAGTTGAAGCTTGGGAGAGACATCTTATCTCCAACTGAGGTTGAAGGAGATCTTATCTCCAATCGAGGTCAAAGTTGAAGCTTGGAGGAGATCTTATCTCCAGCCGAAGTTGAAGAAGATCATATCTCTTGTTGAAGGATTGGAGCTCGGAAAAGATCTTATCTCGATTGAAGGAGATCTTATCTCCTATTGAGGTTGGCATTGAAGCTCGGAGGAGATCTTATCTCTAGCCGAGGTTGAAGAAGGTGTTATGTAGGGGCACATAAAGGCCGTTGTCAGGACCTCTTCCCTCATCTCATCTAAAATGAACGAGGCCTTCGATTTTGCTCACATTAGGATGAGGTTCTCCTCCTGTTCCTAATAGACTATAGGGGTATATAAGGGCAGTTATCAGGATCTCTCCCCTCATCTCATCTAAATTGAACGAGGCCTTCGATTTTGCTCACGTTAGCATGAGGTTCTCCTCCTATTTCTAACGGACTGTAGGGGCACATAAGGGTCATTGTCAGGGCCTCTCCTCTCATCTCATGTAAAATGAACGAGGCCTTCGACTTTGCTCACGTTAAGACGAGATTCTCCTCCTGTTCCTAATGGACTGTAGGGGCACATATGGGCCGTTGTTAGGGTCTCTCCCCTCATCTCGTCTAAAATGAGTGAGGCTTTCGACTTTGCTCATGTTAGGACAAGATTCTTCTCCTGTTCCTAACAGGCTGTAGGGATATATAAGGGCTGTTGTCAAGGCTTTTTCCCTCATCTCATCTAAAATGAATGATGCCTTCGACTTTGCTCATGTTAGGATGAGGTTCTCCTCCTATTCCTAACATGACCATTATTGATTGCTTCTTCCCCATCATTATATAGTTTTTGCACCAAGAAATAATAATATTGAAATGAAGGAGTTTTATTGAAGGAAAATTATTGGTAGTACATCCTCAGATTTTTTGAGTTTCAAGATCGTGGGAGTGTTGTTCCTCCGAGCTTCTTCAGGTAATAAGTTTCAGACTGGATGACCTCCACCACTTCATATGGGCCTTTCCAATTTAGGACAAACTTTTTCTAGCTCTGAGATTGAGAGATGGTGGCTCACTGAAGAACTAAGTTTCTCACTCTGAATATTTTACTTTTGACCTTGGAGTTATAGTATCGGGTCATCTTTCGTCTATAGGCCTCCATCCGAACCTAAACTTCCCCTCTTTTTTCTTCCAACAGATCGAGGTTGACTCTAAGGTCTTATGGGTTATGCTGCTCATTGAAGGCCATGATCCACACCAATGAAAGTTTAAGCTCGATTGGTATGACTGCCTCCATTCCAAAGGCCAAGACGAATGATATTTTTTCAGTCGATAGTCTTTGAGTAGTTCGGTACGCTCAGAGAACGTGATAGAGTTTGTCCACCCAAGTCTTCCTTGCTTTGTCGAGCCTTGTCTTAATACCTTGCAGTAGGATCTGATTGGTCACTTCAACTTTTTCATTTACCTATGGGTGAGCTATCGATGTGAAGTGATGAGAAATGTTTAAATCTTTGCAAAACTCGACGAACCTCATCCCAGTGAACTATCATCCATTATCCATTATGAGAGTTTGGAGCAGACTAAACTAGCAGACAATTGACTTTTAGATGAAGTTCTGTACCTTAGCCTTGGTAATTTTTGCTAGTGGTTCAGCTTCGACCCATTTGGTGAAGTAGTCGATAGTGATCAGGAGAAACTTTTATTACCCGAATGCCATCGAAAAAGGGTCAAGTATATCCATTCACTACTGTGCAAATGGCCAAGGTGCGCTTAGTGGAGTAAGCTTGGAGGCTGGTTGTCTTTGTATGTTTGCATTCTTCTGATAGCGGTCACATTTTTTGACGTACTCCATAGAGTCGTGGTACAAAGTTAGCCAATAGTACCCTTACTGAAGTAGTTTTTATGATAGGGACCTAGCTCCTGCATGACTTTCATAAATTTTTACATAAAATTTCCATAATACGGAGTCAACCTCTGAAGGTCGGAGATATCTCAGCAGCGATAGCAAATACGACCTCTCATACAACTTACCTTCATACAAAATGTACCGGAAGGCTTGATTTCTGAGTTTTCGAGCTTCTTTTAGATCATGAGGAAGAACTTTCTCTTTGAGATAGGCAGCTAATGGGTCAATCCAGCTCGGCTCGAGCTCCGTCTGCATAATGAACTATGATTCCTCTGAGCTTGGACATTTTAGAGTCCTAAAAAATACTTCTTTGGATAGTTCGACTGGGGTTGAAGTGACCAATTTAGAGAAAAGATCGACTCTTGTATTTTCTATTATCAGAATCTATCGAATACTAAAACAGCCGAAGGTCGAAGTCAAATTCTTTATTTTTTAAGATATTTCATTATACTTTCCTCCCGTGCTTCATAGTTGCCGCTAACTTGGCCTACTACTAATTAAAAATTACTGTAGACTTGAAATCGGTTTACTTTTAACTCTCTTGTTATTTTTATCTCGACGATCAGCACTTCATATTCGGCCCCATTATTAGTTGCAAAAAATTTGAAGCGTAGCGCGTACTCGACGATGACTCTCTTGAGGCTGACTAAGACTAACCCCACACCTACTCCAGCGGAGTTGGATGAACCATCCATATACAGGGTCCAAAAATCTTTGAAAAGATTGGCACTCTCTTCGAAGAGGCTTGATTGCGATAATAGAGCGTCGGTCTCGATCTATTCAGGCTTGGCATCATCTAGAATGGTACATTCTACTATAAAAGTTATCAATATCTGGGCTTTGATCGATGATCGGGGTCGATAGTTGATGTCAAATTTTGTGAGCTCGATTGCTCATTTTATGATTCTCCCAGAAGTGTCTGTTCAATGAAGGATCGTTTTTATTGGTTGGTCTATGAGGACCGTTATGGTGTGCCCTTGAAAGTAAGATCGGAGTCTCCTGACAGTAATTAGAAGAGGATAAGTCAATTTTTCTAGCTTAGAGTACTTGATCTCTGCATCCCTCAGGATCCGACTTATGTAGTAGACCGATCGCTGCATCTTTACTTCCTTCTTGATCAGGACTGCTGCCAAGACCGTCAGAGAGACTGCTAGGTATAGGAATAATTCTTCTTCAGACTCGAACTTTGCCAGTAGTGGGGGTGAGCCGAGGTAGTTTTTAAGCTTCTCAAACATCTGTTGGCACTCCGTCATCTAGCAAAAGTTCTTTGCTTGCCTGAGAACTTGGAAGAAGGACATGCATCACTCGACCGATCTCGAGATGAAGCGATTCAGGAATGCCACTTTTTCAATTAGATGTTGAACTTCTTTGATTGTTTTTGGAGCAGTCATCTTTTGAATAGTTTGGATTTTCTCTGAATTTGCTTCAATCCCATATCTTGACACCATAAATCCTAGAAACTTCTCTGAGGTCATACCAAAGGTGCACTTGGTCGAGTTCAGCTTCATCTTGTGCTTCCTGGGTGCACTAAAGGTCTCTTCGAGATCGGTGAGGTGATTTATAGAAACTCGACTTTTGACGAGCATGTCAGCTACGTACACCTCTATGTTATGGTCGATCTACTTTTTGAAGATCTTGTTGATCAGGCGCTGGTATGTTACCCCTGTATTTTTGAGTTCAAAGGGCATAGTAACAATAAAGACCATAGTCAGTAACAAAAGTAGTTTTCTTCTTATCCTTCGATGCCATCCGTATCTAATTATAACCAAAGAAGGCATCCATGAAGGTGAGGAGCTCGTGGCCCGAGGTTGTGTCTACTAGTTGATCAATCATGGGTAGAGGATAGCTATCTTTTGAGCAAGCCTTGTTCAGCTTTTTGAAGTCTATACACATCATTCATTTATTGTTTGTCTTTTTTATGAGGATCATGTTTGAGATCCAGATCGAATAGTTAATTTTCTGAATGAATTCAGTTTTGAGGAGCTTGCCTACTTCTTCTATGATTGCTTTCTACCTCTCTGAGGCATGGTTGCGTATTTTCTCTTTTACCGATCGATACTTAGGATCAACGGTCAGTCGATATTCCATGACCTCGACGTCAATTCCTGGCATATCCACTGGAGCTCAGACAAAGATGTCCACATTCTTCCTGAGGAAGGTGGCGAGTTGCTCCTGAATCTCATCCTCCAAGTTGGAGCCAATCTGTACAACGTGCTCTACATTTCCATCATTTAAGAGCATAGATATGAGGTGCTCCATAGGCTCACCTCGCTCCTCGGTAAGATCGTCGTGGACATCTAGCCTATCAATAGGATAAGGGTCAAACTATCCTTCCTTTTGCAGGGCGATTGAGTAGCAGTGCCTTGCCAAAACTTGATCTCCCCTGACCTCTCCAATCCTGTAACTTGTCAAAAACTTCATCTTTAAATAATAAGTTGATACCACTATCCAAAGTACATTTAGATCAGATTGATCGAAAATATCATTATAGGTAGATGGAGCCTTTACGACTAAAAAATCAACCTGTGCCTTAGCCAGCTTTGGACGTTGCCCTGTAGTTACAGCCAAAGTTATTATGTCCTCAACTGGTATGGCATTGTCAGTAAAGCCTACCAACGGAGAGTTCATAGGTCCCAAGTAGTCATTGAGTAAGGATATTTTTGAGAAAGTATCATAAAATAAAACATCAGTCGAGCTTTCATTATCTACCAAAATGCAGCGTACATTACAGTCAGTAATGTTTAAAGAGATTACAACTGCATCATTATGCGAAAACTGAACTCCTTGAGCATCTACCTCAGTGAAGATTATGGGTTCTTTAGTCCTCCATCTCTTCACTGGTCCTTCGGATCTGCTGGCCTCTTCTCACTAAAGTTTTCTCGAGATAGTATTGATGATGTCGAGAGATGATCGATCTTTTTATTGTTCCTCTATCCTTGGTGGTTCAGACTGCGGTAGTATCCTTGGCCGATCTTTCCATCCTTCAAATCGACACCATAGAAATCGATCGAGTCTGCCTCGCCTGATGAGCTCTTCGATCTTATCTTAGAGTTGAATACACTCTTCAGTATCGTGACCATGGTCATGATCATAAAAATAGAACTTATTAGAATTGCACTTGTTAGAGTGAGTACGCATCCTTTCCGATCTCGGTAGTTGCTCCTTGATTTTCATCAGTACTTGGATTTTTGGAGCATTGAGAGGGACAAAGTTGTGAAATCTTCGGAGAGGTGAACCCCATCGTGCCCTTCTATCGGGGCTTCTTTGCCTTCGAGTCTGGGAAGGAGTTCAAGCTCACTTGCACTCAGAGAAAGTTTGAGAGCGCGGTCGGGCTTCACTCGACTTTTCTTTCTCAGTGGGCCTATCCGACTTGCCAATTCACTACTTCCCAATGACTTCATCATCCTTGGCCTTGAAGGCCTCTTCAGTTCGGGCATAACCTTCAGTCCGAGCTAGCATATCGATAAAATTCTTGGGATACTTCTTTTTTAAGAAGAACAGTAAATCATTTTTCTGAAGACCGTCCTTGAGTGCAGCCATCGCAATTGACTGGTCTAAGTTTCAGACCTCCAATGCAGCAGCATTAAATCGGATGACATAAGTCTGGATGGATTTTTCTTCCTTCTGCTTGATGTTCATCAAAAAATCCAAACCTCGATGGGAACGTCAGCTGCTAACGAAGTAAGCCACAAACTGATGGCTCATCTGATAAGAAAAAAAGATGGTATCTAACTTAAGTACTGAGTACCAGTTTCTAACGATTTTCTTAAGGATGGATGGGAAAGTTCAGCATAAAATGGCGTCTGGTGCATCGTAGAGCAGCATCATTATCTGAAAGGCCTCTAGATGATCGATCAGATCGATGATTCCATCGTAACTCTCAAACTATGGAAGCTTGAAGTTCGATGGGATTGGTTCCTATAAAAACTTTTGAGAAAAAGAAGGATTAGTGCAAATATTATTACCATGCGAGGAGAGAGTATGGCGGAGTTCTTCAATTCATCGGCTCATTTTCAGGAGCATTTGATCTAAGAGATCTTTGCGATCGTTGATCTCCAGGATTTTTTGGTGGAATGGGTGTAAGGCTCCCTTGGGTCGAGTCATGGTCCGAGCAAGGGTTCTCCACCCTCTGCTTTCTTCTTTCAGAGGTCACCGATTGGCTAGCTCAAGTCGACCATCCCTAAATCAGATCATGGGACTCCAAAGAAGCCCACTTTGATCGAATTAGTGCCGGAGCCTATCGATGTATGGTCTGCATCGCCTCCGTGAGATCACAAACTTACTAAACCAGTAGGTTAAACTACTCCACATCCATCATGGTTGTAGATAGAGCTTGAATTGCTAGAGCTAAAGTGGGAGCGGATAAGTCTAGACGAGATCTGGCTGTAGAGGCCATTGATCATCGGGTCGAAGCTTTTCTGAGAGGCTTTTTTTTCGAAAAGAACTCTAGAGAGGAAGAAGAGAGATCGCTGTTGAGCACTCCTTTAAGAATAAAAAAATCTCGGTGCAAAGGCTCTTCCTCTAGCATCAATCCTATTGGTGCAGAATTTGGTCGACATCAGATCTAGCTAGAGTTGAGGAAGAAGAGGTCGCCATCGGTGAGCTGCAAAATAAAGTTTCATCCAGAGTCGATGGTGGTGGCTATGATAGGATCCTTCAATGATCAAGTCGGCTCTTCTGACCAACAGAAATGGAGTGCTCGAGTATGAATTCAGCAGAATTTTTGGAAAAGAGAAAAAAGCTTAGAGAAAATATATCTGAAGGATTTCTTTTATAGATGAAGCCTGCAGCAGATAGATAGCGATAGCTGACACCATCTGATAGCGGGCTGCTCGAGGCCATCATTGTCTATGGCAGACTGATAGTGATAGCCATCATCGTTCGATCGTAGGTTGCTATCACCTACAGTAGACTGATAGTGATAGTCATAGCCGTCCGGTACTGAATTGCTCAAGACCATGTGGAGGGATGAAGATTTTTGACATATATCAATTCTAGAGGAGTTTAAACTCTTAAAGAAGAATACGGCTAGAGGAGATTATCCAGGAGGAATGCGACTCAAAATCTAGAAATAATCTGCTGGAGAAATTTGGATGAAGTTCGACTGATGGAAAAGTCCAGAAGGAGTCCAACTATTGAAGAAGTTTGGCTAAAGAAGTACGATTGGTGGAGAAGTTTGGTTAAAGAAAAAGCTCGAAAGAAGTTCGACTCTTGTAGGCATCCGTCTGAAAGAAGTTCGGCTCTCAGAGAAATTTGACTGAAGGAGAAGTCCGAAAGGAGTTCGACTCTTGGAGGAATCCATCTGAAGAAGAGGTCCGAAAGAAGTTCGACTCCTAGAGAAATCCATCTGAAGGAGAAGTCTGGAGGAAGTTCGACCCCTGAAAAAATTTGACTGAAGAAGAGGTTCGAAGAGAGTTTGGCTCTTGAAGGAATCAGACTGAAGGAGAAGTCTGGAAGGAGTTCAACTTTTGAAGGATTCTGACTGAAGGAGAGGTCCAAAAGGAGTTCGTCTCCTGAAGGAATCCATCTGAAGAAGATGTCTGAAGGAAGTTCGGCTCCTGAAGAAATTCAACTGAAGGAAAAGTTCGAAAGGAGTTCGACTTCTAGAGGCATCCATCTAAAGGAGAGGTCCAAAAAGAGTTCAGCTCCTAGAGGCATCCATCTAAAGGAGATATCTAGAGGAAGTTTGGCTTCTAGAGAAATTCGACTGAAGAAGAAGTTCGAAAGGAGTTTGGCTCATGAAGGAATACAACTGAAGGAGAAGTTTGGAAGAAGTTTGGATTCTGAAGTTTGACTTCTAGAGAAATCCAATTGAAGGAGAGGTTCGAAAGAAGTTTGGCTTCTGAAGACATCTATCTAAAGAAGAGGTTCGAAAGGAGTTCGGCTCTTTGAGGAATCCGACTAAAGGAGAAGTCCGAAAGGAGTTCGACTCCTGAAGGAATCCATCTGAAGGAGAAGTCTGAAAGAAGTTTGGCTTTTGGAGGAATCCGACTGAAGAAGTCCAGAGAAAGTTTGGCTCATGGAGGAATCTAACTGAAGAAAAAGTCTGAAAGAAGTTTGGCTTCTGTAGGCATCCGTCTGAAAGAAGAGGTTCGGAAGGAGTTCGGCTCTTATAGGTATCCATCTGAAAGGAGTCCGGCTTCCAAAAGAATTTGACTGAAGAAAAAATCTGAAAGAAGTTTGGTTGTTAGAGGAGTTCAGCCACTGAAGGAGTTCGACTAGAGCTCGATCGCTGAAGGAGTCCGACTGGGGTTCGACTGCTGGAGGAGTTTGGCTTGGGTTCGACGCTGGAGGAGTTCGATTGGAGTTCGATTGCTGAGAAGTTTGATCGGCTGAAGGAGTTCGGCTAAGATTTGGCCGCTTGAGGAGTTTGACTAGGGTCCGACTGCTGGAGAAGAATTTTTTATCGAAGCTCTTCCGTGATTACCAGTTGCGTTAGGCTAAGCATCAGACTGAACTTCGAAGGAAGTAAAATTTATCCCTAATAATTCTTATAAATATTTATATGATATTATATTAATGTTATTCTAATATTTATATTAATATAATATAATATTTATATTTATATAATTAATATAATATTTATAATATATTAATATTATTTTAATATTGATACTAATATAATATTTTTATTTATATTAATAATATTAAAATATTAGAATTATATTAATATAATAAATTATTATGATCTAATGTTATATTAAAATATATTGTTGGGGCCATTAAATATGCTTTCCCTTGATTTTATATCGGCTTTCTGACTTACTATCGGCATTCGATTGTACGGCAAAAATATTGAATTCTCAACTGACAATCGGACAAGCCATCGACTATCGATCGAAGATAGAAAATTAAACATCTCCTAAATGGATAAGCTGACTATCAACCAGTCTTAATGCTCGACTCATAAGCGGCAATAAGATTGAAGACGAACTATCAATTGACAAATTGATTGACAGTCAGTAATGCTCATTTGGCTTTCCCTAAAGGACATGATGATTTCGAGAGTTGTGCAATTGCTGGCCAATCGAAATATCAGAATTGGTGCTTGATGGTCAACTAGTACAACTGTGATACCGACATACAGTTGGTATAATGCCTACCGATATACAGTTGGCATATCATAAATTGTCAATGCAAGAAGCGCATAACGGTCATTGCATGATCATATAGTTGGCTATAACTGCTCATAATGGGTATTAACTACGTACTCCACGATCACATAATGTTGGAACAAGCAGAACCTAGGATGCCTAACTGTTACGAATGGTTACTAATAATTTATCTATAAAAGGTAGGTAAACGAATGGTATGGGTAAGATACTTCTGAGCTAAACTCTGCTGTACTTTACATTCCACTTTTCTGTTGGACCAAATTTCTCCTTTCTAACTTAAGCATCGGAGGCTTCCTACTGAAAATAATTTCGGTTAGTGAGGACTGCTTTTACAGGTGTTCTTCTTCGATGATAGGTGCAACAAGGGATCGGCCACAATAGATTAGCGTGCTAGGTAGGAGGAGCAAAGAATATTTTGGGTCAAACATCAATTATGGCAAAAATAAGGGCCCAAAATTCTACCGGCTCTACTAGATAGTTTTCTCACTGAAAAAAGCTCCCTCCTCCACCTCCAATAGTAGAGCCTAATTCTTTATGTCTTACTATCACGGCAGACATCCAAACCCAGCAACTCGTTGCACTAATGCAGCAAATGAAAATGCTGATGGAGGCAGTACATGGCCTCCAACAGCAACAGCAGCCGACGGTGGATGAGTCGGCGACACTTACAGTGCCATCTAGGCATAGTTGTTGTGCTCCACAATGGTTTTCATCCTCATCACCTGAACGATGATCAAAACAATAATTCCATCATGTCGAAGCATCGCCTTTTCGGCACTCTCATCCTGGTACCCATCACTCATGGCGGTCCTCTTCTCCTTCTCACCGTCATAGCATCAAGAAGGGAAAAAGGCCACGTCTACCTTCTACTTCTCGATCCTTGAGTTCTTCAGGGGATTTTACCCCTGAGTTCTCACAGCAACGATGACTTGACGACTACAAATGCAAGTTCAAAAAATTTGACCATCAACTCATCCGATTACAGATGAACAATCGGGGGGTCCCAGTGATCTTGGTATCCATGCTGCCCCCTATTTTCTCAACATATTTTGGGTGAACCGATCCCATCTCGATTCAAGATGCTATAGATGGCGCCATATGATGGCTCCACATATCTAATTGATTATTTGGAGAGTTATAAGACTCTCATGATAATACAGAGGGCTTCTGACGTCCTCTTATATAAAGGCTTTCTGGCAACTATTCGAAAGGCTGCTTGAGCTTGGTATTCCAGGCTCCGACTGAGAAGCATACACTTCTTCGAGCAACTTAAAGATTCATTCGTGGCCCACTTCAGTACTAATCAAAGAATGCCGTGGACATTCGATAGTCTCTTCTCCATCAAACAAAATGAAGGAGAGACTCTGAGAAACTTCATGGCGCATTTCAATACCACCATACTTGAGGTTGAGGATCTCAATGAAGATATGGCCATTTTGGCCATGAAAAGAGATTTAAGGAGATTCAGATTTACTTACTTTCTAGATAAGAACCACCATCGGACATGTGCTGAACTCCTGTAGTGCGCATACAAATACATTCACATAGATGAGGTGCTACTAACCAACACCAAGTAGAAGAAAAAGGTCAGAAAAAGAAGCAAAAGAAGAGTGGGGCTTAATTTTGTTGAGCCAAGTCAGCAAGGAACTGATAAAAGAGCTTCCCCTCGTCAACGAAGTCTAAGGTCGAATAAGTACGGTGTTAAATATGACTCCTATACTCTGTTGACTGCTTCTCGTACATTAATCTTGATGAAAATTGAATGAGCAGAATACCACCAACACCTCCCACTAATGAAAGTATCGTCGAGAAGCCACGATAGGAAGAAGTACTATTGATTCCATCCCAACCATGGCCACGATACCGAGTAGTGCATCCAACTCAGGGACGAGATCGAGGCCCTGATTCAATGAGGCTTCCTAGGCAAGTTTTGATGCGATCCTCCAATCCAGTCTTCTGCCGACTGACAACCTTCACATCAACTTGAGGAGGTGCATGACAACTAACCGATGGTAGGAGTTATCAACATGATCTCCAGGCAAATAAGGAACTGGGGAGCAACTTTCGAAAAAGAATCATCCAAAAAACAACAACATGATAATATAATTTTTTTCAGATAATGATGTTCGGAGAGTACAAACTCCCTACAATGATGATGTTGTTGTCTCGACAATGATAGCAAATTATGATGTTAAAAAAATTCTTATAGATAATGAAAGTTTGACTGACATTTTATTTTACTTGACTTTTTTCAAAATATGACTATCGACTAATCAATTCAGAAGAGTCTCTATACTTTTAGTCAATTTCACTGGAGATATAATTAATGTAGAAGAAAAAATTACTCTCCCCTGACCGCAGGAACTAAACTATAGCAAAGTATAGTGCTCCTTACATTCATAGTCATCTGAGTCCCTTCGGCTCAACGCATTGGGAGTAATCATGTCGACCTACTATCTACTTGTCCGATTCTCGACTAGAACAGGGAAAAAAGAAATGCATGGGGATTAATTATAACCATTATCATATATAAATATATATATTTTATAAATATTATATAATTTTAAAATTTAATATCCATCTTCATCATTCATTATCTAAATAATTATTATTAGAGGATCGTAATAAAAGATCATCTCGATCCAATAGCCCTAGCTTCGTCGATTAAAAAAAATTGATTTCGATGATCATGAATGATGATAGAATGATCTGATAGATGGAGACCTCCGATAGATCCGAAAATCTACAACGATGATCTCGATGATGCTTGTAGCATACTATCAAAGTTTTACTTCAATCGGATATCATTATCTTGGTCAATTTAGTATAGATTAGTTTCGATCGTTAAATGATAAATGAATGATCAAAGAACCAAACGGTATTCGATTATGAGATAATTTTTCTTATAAATAATCTTGGCTACTACTTTAATCATTTTTTATGATGGTAATTATAAAATTTAACTCATGAGATGAAGAACGATCTAAAACTATACGTCTCCTAATAATTATTCTAAAACTTTACTGGTTGTTATGCTTGTGCTTTCGCAATATCTGCTTAACATAAACAGTTTATACGAAAATGATTTAAATTTTACTATCATCACCATATAAAATATTTAAAATTATAATAAAGATCATTTAAGTAAAAAATTATCTCATAATCGAACGTCGTTTAATTCTTTGATCGTTTGTTTCTAATTTAATGATCGAAATCATTCCATACTAAATTGACCATGATAACGATATCCGATTGAAGTAAAACTTTGATAGTATGCTACAAACATCATCAAGATCATCATTGCAGATTTTTGAATCCATCAAAAATCTTCATCTATTAGACCATCGCATCGTCGTTCATGATCATTGAAATTAAATTTTTCTGATCGATGAAGCTAGGGCCATCGAATCGAGGTGATCTTTTGCGATAACACTCTAATGATAATTATTTAGATAATGAATGATGAAGATGGACATTAAATTTTAAAATTATATAATATTTAAAAAAATAAAAAAAAAATTATTTTCAATCAATGGCAGTGGTTATCAAAAATCATTGCTATAGATCTACGGCAGCGGTTATAGAATCACTGCCATAGATCTATGATAGTGATTTTAGATAATCACTACTGTAGATCTACGACAGCGATTTTGGATAATCGCTGCCATAGATCTATGGTAGCGACCTATGGCAGTGGTTCGATAATCACTACCGTAGGTTAGGTTAAAAATCTTTAAATTTTTTTTTTCTTCCATATGCGCTCGATCTCTCTCTCCCCCTCCTCTTCGTCGTCGGTGAGGCTCCTTACCCTCTCGATTAGCATCACCCCTCCTTCCCCCTCGGTCAGCACTGCCCCTCCTTCCCCCTTCCCCTTCGCCCCCATCCCCGGCCACCCCTCCCCACCACCCGCCACCTCCCATCCGACCCCCACCCCTCCATCCGACCCTCCTCGATCCCCCATGAAACCTCCCTCCAGCGAACCCTCCTCCATCCTCGCTCGGCCCCCACGAAACCCCACCCCCCTCTGCCGCTCCCCCATTCGATCCTCCTCGGTCCCTAGTGAACCTCCCTTTCAACGAACTTCCATCCGACCCTCCCTTGGTCCTCTATGAAACCTCCTGTCTGGTGAACCCCCATCCACCCTCGATCCTCCGTGAAACCCCTCTTCCACACTCTATCCTCCTTCGATCATGATGTGAAACCAAACCCCCCTTCCGCACGAGCCCCCTGCCACCCTCCTTCGGCCCCCGCGAAATCCTACCCCCCCACCACCACCATTCTGACCCTCCCTCGATCGAATGTGAAGCCTTCTTCGGCCTCCTCATCACTGTGCCCCCTGGCCCTCCATCCCCAGCCACCCCTGCTCTCTCTCTCTTTCCTTATATTTTCTCTTTTCTATCTCACTATCTTGCTTTTATTTCATAGGTTACCTCTGATAACATCATCCTTCTTTAGCATCGTCGTCAGCGACCCTCGGAGCTTACGGTGCAACCCGCTCTCTATAGCCATAGGTATATTTTTATTTTAAATTTATAATATTATTTATTAATGATGTATATTTATAATAATTTATAAAATATTTATAATAAATATTATAAATATCTATTATAAATATTATAAGTATCTGCATGTCATAGTTTTTTGGTCGTGCCATGTCGACGACTGTGGATAGATCTGTCAACGAGTTAGATTTGAATCAAAATCTGGATATTCAGATCCGAACTCAATTTTAATTACTGGTATCAGATCCGAACCCGAATATCCGATGGGTCTATACTTAAGAGAGGAAGGGAGGGATCTGACCTCGCCGCCATCATTGGGAGGGAGGGGGTCCGACCTCACCAACGAGGAAGATCAAGAGAGGGAGAGTGGGAGATCGAGAGAGCGAATGAGGGAGGGAGGGGGTCCGGCCTCGTCGGCATCACTGGGAGTGATGGGATTTGACCTTGCCAGTGAGGGAGATCGAGAGAGTGAGAGAGGGAGGGATGGGGTCCGGCCTTGCCGGCGAGGGAGATTGAAAGAGGGAGAGAGGAAGATCGAGAGATGAAAAAGCTGGGAGGAAGGGGTTTGGCCTTGCCACCATCGCCAGTGAGAGAGATCAAGAGAGGGAGAGAGGGAGTGATCGAGGGGATGGCACACAATCGAGCTAGCTCAGATATGCAGCTGAGCTAGCTCGGACTGTGATCGAGCCGATTGGGGAGGATCCTAATCGGATTCTCAGTTATGGAGCCAGCACGACTTTCGAGCAAATAAAATTTGATATGTCTCTCTAAGGTTCCAACTTTAAGTCCTAAGGTGCTACCATCATCTACTTTATTCTTTTTTTAGATTTCTAGATTAACACCAAGGTTCACGCTAGAGATCGGATCTATGATTGTTGCTCATCCTTAATTATTTATGAATATAATTCATGTTGTAGAATTTATTGCATAATATTTTTTGGATGTTTATATAATATTGCTTTTGTTTATTGCATTACATAATGATAGATCCGTCAATTGACTAGTATACATATTAGAGACTATTTATTGATGCTATATTAATATTATTGTTCAACATGTTAAATTGATTAATGATCATTAACATTGTAGGTCACGATGGCACCGAAATACCATCTAGCTTTCGTCCCTATCCACCGACGAGTTACGTGCAGTTCAGCATCCAAGGAGCAGTTGGAGCATACTCCATCCACCTTGACATCGACTGCTTAAAAATCTCCACCACCGACATGTACTCCAACGACCACATCTACTCTACCGGTGGCATCTACTCCACCAGTAGCTGAGCATCTATCGTTGTCCATATCTGAGGCACATGCTACTATACAGGCATCTGAGTGTATATTTTTATTATATTAGCATAATTTTATTTTTTATATAATATTTGTATACTTATATATTTGCATAATATATTTATATTGCAGGTACATCATCCAACCGAATATTTTATGATCCCACACGTATGGCACATGTATGAAACTACTAGCATCAGATGATGGTCTATTACGATGTAGAGGAAAAGTCGGTAGAATAGATCATGTGGGAGATATATTTCTTTTTTGGAGTGCTTGTGAAGCGGTCGGACATCATTTCCGTAGAGCCCACAGACTGGCATTTGACGAATGCTCCCGTTAGGGATCGGATATAAGAGAAGATATGAATAAGTACGTGCATCTTAGTTATATTTATGTATTTTATATATTTATACTATATATATTTGATTAGAATAATTTTATAACTAATTTTTGATAAATTTGTATAGAGAAAGTATGACTTCCCCAATCAGAAGAGAGCTCGAGATGTCCGACTGAAGAAGATCGGAGAGTTATACCGGGGTTACAAGGTCTAGCTCCATAGAGGATGGCTCGAGCATCGATGAGACACTCCAGAGGAGCTTGTTCCTTGGATATAGAACTGTCCTTCAAGTCTGTGGGAGAGGATGGTTAGACATTGGAGGAGCCTGAAGTTTGAGATAAAATTTCTAATTTTTAAATTTTTCAATATGCTTAAAATTTTATTTAAATATTTTTTAAATATTTATTATTTATTTGAATACTTGTTAGGCTATCTCTCATCAAAATTGGGAGAACCATATAGTCTAGGAGTATATGCACACTCTAGACCGTGAGTCTATGGCTAGTTGTGTGCATAGAGAGGTAATTAATTCTAAATCTTACTAGATAAATTAAATTTATATTTTTTTATCATATTTTTGATAAATTTATTCTTTATTATAGCTGATGAGAGATGGAGTGATGCTCAGCCGTAGCGAGATCTTTCGATCCAATCACACGGACAAGATGGGCAGACCGATGAATGCCGCGATCGAAGGTATTTTTATAAGTATTAAATATATTAGTATATATAATTAGTATTATAGTATTTTTTATAAAATTTTATTTTAATTTATAATTATAGGATCAGTTAGATACGTTCGTGAGCGAGGGCCCGGATATCTTTGCGCCTCATGACCATCTATCTCAGGTCTTGGGGCGTGAGCACTCTGGAAGGATCCGATGCCGATGAGCTACTGATTAGAGGCAAGCATATCCTCACAGACTTCTGATGTCGTCAGTTGGAAGGAGCTTGAGGAGGCGTTGGCATGGATAGATCATGCTATGATGCGGGCAGATCGGGCTAAGGAGTATGCATCTCATCTGGAGGGCATCGTGAGAGACATGATGTCGATGCTCAATGCACGTTTTGAAGTTACGGACTTCGAGGATATGTTGGCCTGCATTTTAGCTCTAGCTTCGACTTCGGCTCTTGGTGACGACGACGATGATGTAGATTTAGAAGACTTTTGATGTATTTTATTTTTTTTAAAAATATTATAATAAAATTTATTCAATAATAAAATTTTAGTATTTTAGAATAATTTTTATATTTATTATATTTTCTTATATTATATATCTATATTTATCAGGTAAAATATATAAAAAAATAAAAATTTTATTTTTTTTAATTATTCAAGATCTATGGTAGCGATTTTATAATCGTTATCATATCCGTGCCAACCGCTGTCATAGGTCTCTGGTGCAAATGGTGCCAATTGCTGCATTAGACCTATGATAGCGATTAAAAAATCATTACTATAGATTATTTATGACAGCAGTTATGCAACCGCTGCTTCTATGGCAGCAGTTACATAACCACTGCTATAGGTCGATCTATTACAGCGGTTTATAAATCGCTGCAATAGACTATCTATGTCAGCAGTTCAAACAACCACTGCAACAATCGCTGCCATAGAGCTACGATGATGGCTGTAGTAGCAGCGGTAAGAAAATCACTGCCATAGCCTATGACGGTGATTTTTTATGCTACGACAGTGGTGCAGTGATTTTTTTATAGTAGTGAAGAATTTGACATACTCCAATGTCATCGGATGAAATTAAATCTGACTAAGTACACCTTCAGCATAACTACTAGATAGTTTCTCAAATTTTCTGTATCATAACAAAGAATTGAAGCTAACCCAAAGTAAATCAAGGCTATTATCGACATGAAGCACCCAAGTTTCAAGAAAGAGATATAACAATTGAATGAAAGAGTTGTCATGCTTAGCCAATTTATCTCGAAGTCAGCTGAAAGGTGTCTAACTTTTTTCAAGACTCTATGGCAAATGAAAGACTTCTTATGATTAGATGAATGCTGATAGTCCTTTGAGGACTTGAAGAAATACTTGATATCCTCATCGTTACTCATAAAATTGAAGGTAGAAAAAATATTGTATCTCTACATGGCTACATCAACAGAAGCGATCAGCTCGATTCTTATCAAGAAAGATAAGAACCAAATTCAATGGCCCATTTATTACACCAGTAAGGTACTTCACAACATCGAGATCCGATAATTGAAGTCAGAGAAATCGGTCTACACCTTGATCATATCAAAACAATGACTCCAATAATACTTTCAAGCTCACTTAGTCATAGTATTGACAGACCAACCACTGAAAGCAATTCTACATTGACCAGATACCTCCGACCAAATGATGAAATGAACAATCAAACTTAGTAAATTTGATATTCAATATCATCCATGACCATCAATGAAGGCTCAAATATTAGCTGATTTTATCAATGAATGTACCATATTCGATGATAAATCAGAGTGAGAACTCAACAATAAGTCAAGAAAAGCTAAAAGTCCTGAGGTCAAACCAGAGTTTGCATGGGTATTTCATATTGATGGAGCATCTAATGCCTAGGAAAGCAAAGTCGCTAGCTTAGAGACTCACTGAAGTTCTTTAGACATCTGATACTTTTTCGAAGAGTAATCTCTGAAGGCCTGCTTTGAAGCTTAGCATAAACAGTTAATTTCGATAGA
Source organism: Cocos nucifera (assembly GCA_006176705.1). Taxonomy (NCBI): domain Eukaryota; kingdom Viridiplantae; phylum Streptophyta; class Magnoliopsida; order Arecales; family Arecaceae; genus Cocos; species Cocos nucifera. Next base: position 192,129 of record QRFJ01002036.1, on the reverse strand, counting down.
AGCCATCTTGTAGCTATTCTTCGATACCTAAAGCTCCTTCTTAACCTTTTTATGTTTTCTATTAGTCTGGAGCACTTCTTTTTCAAAGTCTTTATTTGGGCTCTAAGAGGAATGCCTTAAGGTAGCGAAATAGCTATAGACCATGATTGAGCCCAGTGGCAATGTTTACAAACAAAATTCTGTTTCACAAGTTTATCATAACACACCAGACAAGGTATGAGAAATTTGAATTTTATTACTTGAAAAAGATTTAAGTACAAGTAAGAAAGAAAGAAAAAGTATAATTAAGGATAGTCCTCGACCTCTGGCTGGGGGACATCAGGGAGACTTGGTTTAGCAACATCGGCAGAAGAATCCATAACAAAAAGATCAGCAACAGAAGGATCGATAGTAGATGGTGGATTGACTATGGTTGGGGAGAGGTCAGAATCAGAAGAATCTCCTAGTTGATCCTCTAGAAAATTGAGATCTAGCTTAGGATGTCGCTCTGCAACCCTTTGCTGGTAGACATCATTACCAGCATTGTAGGCTTCCTTGGCAAACTGAACCTTGATGGATTGTGGTGAGTCCTTCGAAAGTCTTAAACTCTTTCACGGCCAGTCGCTTAGCTTCCGCACCCTCCTCTCCTCTCCTCTCTTAATCTCGTTGACTTCAGCCTCTGTCTTTTTTCTCTTTTCAACTTTTGAGGCTAAGTTGGTCTCCAAAATATTTTTTACTTCAGTCGAAGTTCTCTCCACTTCTTTAAGCACCTCTTAAGATGCTCAACTTCAACCTTAGACTCAAAAGCTTCAGCTTTAGCTGCTTTGACTTCCTTCAGAGCTTTGGAAGCCTTGGCCCTATTAATGTTGGCCAACTCAATATCGATAGTTAAGTAGTGACCCATCTGTAAATGACGAAGTTAGTCTTACTATTAAAAAATAATTGAGTTTTGAAAAGCAAAGAAAAGATTATCTCAAAGAAAGCTGCAAGTGCCCCTCTTTTATGATCTTAGAGGCTCATTTGGTGGATATTGTTAACCTCAGTTAGCAGCATGCATTCCTCGACCAGAGCTTGAACTATCGAGCATAGCTTTCTCCCAATCGATATTATCGTTGCTAGTCTCTCCAATTTTCTTTTGTGATCAATGTTTTTTGGCAATGGTCGATTTCTTTTTCTCCTCCACCTTTTTCTTCTTCCCAATAGTAGGTGTAGGGGTAGCAATATCGATGGAAGCATTTGAAGTGAGTGAGGTCACTTCAACATTCGGAACTGCGATAACAAGTATAGAGATGACAGGGGTCAGTTTAGAAGTTTTGGCTCGTTTGGACGTTTTTTTCGAGCTAGTATCTTTTCTTTTCTTAGTCCAACATTCCTTCTGCAACAACTTGAGCTCCTCGAAAGTCATTTCTGCCAATGAGAATAAATAAAAGTTAAATAAAGATAAAAAAATAAAAAAATTATAAGTTAATACCTTCTGGATTAGCGAGGCTCAGAGCCTATTTGGCCAAGCCTTTGAAAAGAAAAAAGTATTTTTAAAAAAAAAAAATATTTTAAAAAAATAAGATGTTTGACCAAGCTTATTTTAAAAAATAATCTACTTTTGAGTGGCAATAGAAGCAATTTTTTTGCTGCGAAGAGGAAGCAGAAAATTAGAGCTTCTTCTTGAAAGTAGAAATAGAAGCAAAAAATTAATTTTTTTAAGATAAAAATATTCTTACTCAAAATCATTATTTACTATAACTACTACTATTTATTTTCATCTAACTCTCTCATTATTTAGTGAATGATGTATTTTGATACATATATATTATCATATAAAAATTATATAAAATATTCAATATATATTATCTTTGGCTCAATTATATTTATATTGATTAAAATTTTAATATTTTTTATTATTTTATTTTTTTATTTTAATTAAATAAAAAAATAAAAAATTAAATTAAAATTAATTATTATAAATATTTAAAATTATTTATCTATTTAAATAATATTAATTATAAAGTAAATCTATGCATATCTCTTTTTATAATTTGATAGTCAAAAGTACTTTTTTTTGAAAGATTTGTCAAACACAAATTGCTTCTCAAATACTGATAAAAGTACTTATCAAATGATTTTGCCAAATACAAACTACTTTTTTCTCACAATATTTTTTTTAAAATTTTATTTTAAAAAATAATTTTAAAATAAGCTAATTTTTATAGCTTGGCCAAACTGGCCCTCAGTCCGAGGTTGAAGAGGATCTGATCGGATAGTAATTGGATTAGTGGGAAAACTTTGTAATCCTTTAAAATTTTAATAGAGTCGAGATCCCTTCTCTCTAACCTTAAAGCCTTATGGATGGACTCTCTAAGCTAACCCCAATGAGAAAGTCTTCATTCAATTAACGGATTGGCAATAAAAAAGAACTTCTCCTTCTAGCTATGAATAGAGAAAAGAGCACCCTTAATCAATCCCTTTTTGCCAAATTGAAAAAAAAATTACCATTAGTGCTTAGCAGTAGGGTGATGTTTAAGAGTGAAGAAGATTCGAAATAAAGAAATAGTAGGCTGGACCTCACCAATAATCTAATGATAAAATAGAAAGAGTTTAGAACAATGGAGGAAAAAAACATGTAGAAAAAGCGTAAGAGTTCAATTATAAAGAGATGGATGGGTAATATAAGTTTAGCTCATGAGCTTCTGTGTATAAACCGAGCCGACCTGGAGAAATATAGATATTCCTACCCAATCCTAGTAGCTCAAATTCATACTCAGAGGGAACCGCATACCTGATTTGGATAAAAGATAAATCTTCGAAAGTGAGAGTGGAGGTAATGGACCCAGGAATGAAGGTTGGATGAGTTGTAATTCTAAACTTGGGATCAACCTTAAATCTAGGTTTTGAAGGATTCGGTTCGAAAGAATTTTTGAAAGAAGAAGATCAAGAATACTCAGAATCGTGAGAAAACATTTTGGATCAAAAGAAATCAAGCAAAATCGAATGAAAATTTAAAAAAAAAAAATCAAAGGAAAAAACCTAAAAATCAAAAGAAGAATAGTCAAACCTAAAAAGAACTCCTAAAAGTAGAAAATAAATGCCAAAATCAAAAGAAGAAGTTGGAACATTAACCTAAAGAGGTGGAAGGCTTGATGTAACAGTCAGAGTCGTAGATGGTGGATAGAAGGGGGTGATCGAGACTAGAAAATCGTAGAAGAATGAAGGCAATCGGAGTTGGAGAAGGCGACAGTAGAAGAAGACACGGAGAAGAAAGAACTAAGAATGGAAAAGAGAGAGAAAGAGAAAGTTTAAATAGCCGATAGTGCTCTGAATTATCATGATTATAAATCGTCATTAACTAATCCCGATTTCATGTGTCCTCTTTACTATTGTGGTTGTAGATGTTAGACGAAATATTTATTATACCATACAATTGAGCTCCGCATCAAAAAAAATTTTGAAATCCAAGGTCGTCTTGGTTTATTCTATAATAATAAAGTTCTGTGTCAGCTTGAATTTTTTAAAAGAAGTCACATCCCAAAAGCGGAAAAATAGAATTAGAATTCAATAATCGTAACTGATGGTATTTACTTTATTCAAACTTCGAACTCGAGAGTAGGAAGACAAGTGTTGAAAAAAAAATATTCCCCATCGAAGCCCAGCTTGATCAGATCTTGCCTATCCTTGGAAGACATTATCCAAGTCCAAGATATAACCCTATCCAAGATGCAATTCAGCCTGGTTTCAAAATTAAGTTTGGTGTTGACGGATCTACTCCTCCAAATTCAATGAATGCTGATCTTTGATTCAAACTTGATAACAATATTGTCACAGCAACAGATCTTGTCATGATCCAACCTCCAGTCATTGACGAGAAGGTAGACTCCCTAATGACTACTCGAGATGGTCACGCTCAGTGCCCTCGTTCTCTAACGAGTACCTATACTCTCGCTCCGGTGTCTCCACATCGTAGACTCAAGACTCATCTACTAAAGAGAAGCGATTATACACCAACCTTTCGGATCAATCACCATCCTCGTGATGATCCTATGGTCAGGAGCAATTTATGAGTTAATAATGATTATTCATGTCTTAAATTTTCAACTCTTGAAAATATGAATTATCATTACCATTAACTCAAAGGATGTATCACAGACACTAAATACACATATGTGATAGAAAATAACCCATTTATTGATTTTAGTCAAAATTATAATTTTGCCCCTAGAAGTGTATTACAAGTGTCAGCCAATTCTGGCTTCTAGGGCACATATATCTAACAATCTCCCACTTGTCCTAAAGCCAATTGGCTACAAGTCTAAGTCCCATCTTCTCAAGGTGGGCTTCGATCTTCTGCTGGCCCAACGGCTTTGTAAGTGGGTCTGCCACATTATCTGTGGAGTTGACTCTCTTGACCTCGACATAACCCTTTTCGAGGTAATCGTGGATGGGTGGTATCACCGTTTGCTTGGAACTCTTCCAGCTGACAGCACCACCATTGCACACAAACAGATTGCCAGATGTCGACTTTCGATCATCTATATCAGACATGAAATCTGAGTCTGTGTATCCCTGGACTTGGAGTTCTCCATTACCAAAGACCAACATCATATCCTTAGTTCTTCTCAAGTACTTAAGGATACATTTCACAGAAGTCCAGTGTTCTTCACCTGGATTTGACTGATATCTGCTTGTGACACTCACAGCATGGGCTATATCAGGTCGTGTACATAGCATGGCATACATGAGGCTCCCTATTGCAGAAGCATAAGGGATCTTGCTCATGCGTTCTATTTCCTCAGGTGTGCTAGGGCACATCTTCTTGGAAAGATGAATACCATGTCTGAAGGGTATTAATCCCCTCTTAGAGTTTTCCATACTAAACCTCTTTAGTACTTTCTCTATGTACATCTTCTGTGAAAGTCCTAGCATCCTATTCGGTCTATCCCTATAGACCTTAATTCCTAGAATAAAGGATGCTTCACCTAGGTCTTTCATGGAGAATTCCTTGGACAACCATATTTTGACTGATGTCAACATGGGAATATCATTTTCCCAATAAGGAGGATGTCATCCACGTACAATACGAGGAAGACAACAGCGCTCCCACTGACCTTTTTGAAAAAAACACACGGTTCCTCTTCATTTTTGATGAAACCAAACTTTTTGATCACATCATTGAAATGAGTGTTCCAGCTCCGAGATGCTTGCTTAAGTCCATATATGGACCTTTGCAGCTTGCAAACCTTGTGATCAGTATCACTGGATGTGAAACCTAGCGGCTGTTCCATATAGATATCTTCCTCAAGATATCCATTTTAGGAATGCCATTTTCACACGTCCATTTGCCATATTTCATAATCGAAATAGGCTGCAACGGCAAGCAATGTGCGGATGGATTTTAGCATAGCCACTGGGGAAAAGGTATCCTGATAGTCAATGCCTTCGCGTTGACTATAACCTTTTGCCACTAGTCTAGCCTTGAATGTCTCCACATTCCCATCTGCACCAATCTTTCTCTTGAAGATCCATTTACACCCAATAGGTACTATACCTTCTGGTGGATCTACCAAGGTCCAGACTTGGTTTGAGTGCATCGAGTCAATTTCTGACTGCATTGCCTCTAGCCATTTCTCGGAGTCGATATCTGATATCGCCTCGTTGTAGGTTTTGGGATCATCACCATGAGCACCATTACCTACGAGGAACATTTTCTCTACTTTCCTCTGAAATAATACCTAAGTATCTTTCAGGGGGATGGAAAACTCTTTCCGATCTACGAGGTGGAGGAGGTAGTGTTCTTATTGGCTCAACCTGATTTGGTTCCAACTTGGTCCTTAGCTCATTCCACTTGTGAGACTTTCTCATCAAGCTTGATCTATTTTTCCAATGCCGCTATCTTGAATAAACTATTTTTCAAGAAAGATGGCATGTCGACTCACAATCACATTGTGGTCTTCTGGAATGTAGAAATAGTATCCTAATGACTCTTTAGGATATCCTATGAATCGAGCTCTAAAGGACCTAAACTCTAACTTGTCCGCTTGTTGTCTTTTGACATGAGCTGGACAACCCCAAATTCTGAGATGACTCAGACTTGGTTTCTTACCGTGCCATATCTCATACGGTGTGGTAGGAACGGTTTTAGAGGAAACCCTATTCAGTAGATAGATTGAAGTTAATAATGAGTGTCCCCAAAGAAAATCAGGGAGGTCTGTGAAGCTCATCATGGATCGAACCATATCCAATAGAGTCCGATTTCTCCATTCTGAAATCCCGTTGAGTTGAGGTGTTCCTGGTGGAGTCCATTGAGAGACTATGCCATTTTTCTTTAGATAGTCTAGGAATTTTTGGCTAAGGTATTCACCTCCTCGATCTGATCGAAGAACCTTAATGGGTTTTTCAGTTTGTTTTTCTACTTCATGTCTGAATTCTTTGAACTTTTCAAAAGCTTCAGACTTGTGTCTCATAAGATACACATACCCATACCTAGACAGATCATCGGTAAAGGATAATGAAGTAGACAAAATTGCCTCTAGCCGGCACATCAAATGGGCCGCACACATCAGTATGTACTAGGGCAAGGAGATCTGTGGCCCTTTCCCCATGTCCAACAAAAGGGAGTTTAGTCATTTTGCCTTGAAGACAAGATTCACAAGTTGGATATGACTCGGAAGTCAATGGACTCAATAGCCCATTTTTCTCCAATTTGTTGATCCTATCTTCTGCTATATGACCTAATCTCAGGTGCCATAGATATCTATCGTTTGGACTATCCCTAGGTCGTTTGGCATTCACGTTTTGCTCGATAGTTAAAACAGGTACATCAATATGTAGCTGATAAAGACCATTAATAAGGAAACCATTTGCAATTTTATTTCTTTCATAAAGAATGTTACAATGGTCCTTAAAGAAGGTGATCACATAACCTTCTTGTGCTAAGCATGAAACAGAAATCAAATTCCTGCTAGCTGCAGGCACATAATAACAGTCTTTCAAAACTAAGTCTAAACCAGATGGTAATCGAAGAGGGTATGTTCCCATGGCTACTGCAGCAACTCTTGCTCCATTACCGATGCGTAGGATCATGTCTCCATCCCTCAGCCTCCTGCTATCCTCAAGACCCTGCATAGAAGTGCACAGATGAGCACTAGAACCAGAGTCAAGCACCCAACTGGATGCAGAAGAAATCGTAAGGTTAGACTCAATAACGAGCATACCTCCAGAAGGACCTTCCTTCTTGTTCTTCAGGGTGGCCAGGTAAGTAGGGCAGTTCCGCTTCCAATGGCCGTCGCTGTTGCAATGGAAAATACTTTCCTTTGACATCGGCCTTTTTCTTCGGCTCTGCCTTCTTCTTCTTTGATCCTTCCACCTTTTGCTTTTTCACAGACTTCTTTTTCTTTCCATAAGACTTTCTTTTGGAAGAAGTCCGTTCCATAGCAAGAACTGAGCCTTTAGAACCTTTCATAGAAAGCTCAGCGGTAACCAGCATATTCATTAATTCGGCCAAGGAATTCTGAAGTTTATGCATGTGGTAATTCATGATGAATTGCCCATATGCATCAGTCAAGGATTGCAGAATAATATCGTTCTGCAGGTCCAAGTCTAACTTCACACCGAGCTTCTCAAGCTCTTCCATGTCCTTGATCATTGTCAGACAGTGATCTTGGACTGACTGCCCATCACGCATCTTAGCCTTAAAAAGTCATTTCGTGACTTGATATTTGGCTGCGCGACTCTGTTCACCAAACATCTCCTGCAGGTGAGCCAACATTTGGCGAGCAGTCCCGATATCCTCATGTTGGCGCTGGAGCTCATCAGACATCGAGCCCAACATGTAATATCTGGCCTTATTATCTTCGTCTATCCATTTTTTTCAGAGACGCTCTCTGTTCAACAGATGGACGGGCTGGTAAGGTGGGAGGGTCCTGGTCCAAAACATGGGTTAACTTCTCAGAACCCAAAATAATTTTGTAGTTCCTGAGCCAATCTTTATAATTGGGTCCGGTCAGTCTATGTGTGTCCAGGATACGTGCCAATGGGTTGGACGCAGACATTTTTCTATAGAGAGTCAAAGATTCTAGTTAGATACTGTAATTTTGACTTGACCAATTTGTTTAGAGATTTTATTTTTAAACAAATTAGCTCCCACTATTTTCTCGGATCCCTACACTCCCTCTGTAGAGATGCAAAAATCTCCATGATTAATGATTTCTAGTGGGTGGTGCGGTCTCACCAACTGACTCATCACCTCACCTAACAGTTATTGGTGATGGGTTAGCCAATGAGTGAACAACTCTTGTTCAATGATTCTCTAATCATGGTGCACCCAAACTTGGTCTCTAATTCATGAATCTCACCGTATCCGAAATATTGATCCACTCCTTAGTTAAGTCAGACCCACCATTTGCATAGACTGGGTTCCTAATTGAGTCTCTCACCGTATCCAAAATATTGAGCCCAACTCATCCTCCAGCCCATAGCATCCAATGCCTAATAGACATGGTTGCATCTTCCCGGTGCAACTGAGCCACTGTATCCAGCCGAGAACAATCAACCCCGGAAAAGGGCCCGCACATCTACAATGGTGGAAGACCTCAGACTTAATCTTTTCTTAGGGAGAATTGATTCAGGTCTCATTAAACTAGACTTGGCTTAGTCATAACAATTATGACTAACCTAGTGGCATGGGTTAGCTCGGATTATTGACCACCTCAGATCAGAACTGTGTCAACAGATATGGCCAGGTAAGTGAGATCGGTGGAAGGAATATGCCATTAACTCGTACAAGAATGCATTCAGGTCGAGTAGCTTCCAATTAAAAAAATCAGTCGGTCGTATGTGCCAAACTTACCTTAGACACCAAATTGTTGAGTCAGAACCAATTGGGTTAGCCTACAATCCAGACTCTAACCTCTGAGCCTAATTAGGTCTTGCTTGATCGTGACTCGATCTTGACCCAGACTTAATCCTATTAGGCTGGTCAATTTAAGCATTGTTGATCCCATCTAACCAACTCTTGATTCGGTTTGATCAACCGCTTAGACCTAATTGAGCTACCCAAGCCCGAACCCAGTATTATGAATATGTCTTAGATCTAAAATTCTCAATTTTAGACCTAATTAATATTTCATAAACTTAATTCTTAATTAAGTAGGGTTCATAAATAAAATATGCACAATAAATCCTAGGGTTTCAGGATCTAGGGTTTTGCAGAAAGTAAGTTTTGGATTTTCTGATTAAGGACGAACACGCAGCACCCCTACACATCATAAGAACACCCCATCGAATGGGAAGAGAGGGCCTTTAAACCCTTCTTCATTCTTATGACCGGACGGCCAAGAGGAACGCCTTAATCAGGAACATTCAATACTACAAAACAGTATCAGATCTATATCATATATCTCATATACAAAGTAGATCTAATCATGGCATATTTTGCATACATCTCATGTATCGAATCATGCATATTTTTAGATCTAAATTATCTCATAATAATCTAAAAAATTAGATTTAAATTGATCTAATCAAAATAAATTCTAATCTAGACAATTATGTAGAACTATTCTACAACTAGTCTAGACATGCATCAATCATATCTCATATGATGTTTAAAATTAAATAATTTTTATTTGCTATTTTTTAGATGTTATTATAACCATTATAATATCAAAAAATAGTAAATAAATAGATCTAAAATATGATTTAATCAGATTAAATCAAAAACATGCAAGACTATTCTATAGAACTATTCTATTCTAGAACTAGTCATGCATATCTTCTAATCTTAGATCCAAATCATTTAATTTTAATTTTTTCTGATTTTAGATCTGATCACATCTCATGTGACATCTAAAATCAATTATTTTTTAATTAAAATAAATTTAAAATTAGATCTAAACATTTTTAGAACCATGGCTCTGATACCAGTTGAAGGAAAATCCTGATTTTCCGGATCCAGGTTCGTTCAGATCTGATCAGATCAAGAGATATATTTCAAAAATTTTTTTTCTTTGATCTATATCAGATCTGAGATATTTTCAGATCTGATTCTTATTATTTTAATAAATAAAATAAAATAAAAGATAAATTAAATCAAATTTAATTTACCTGATTTGGGTAATCCTATTACCCTGTTGATGATCCTATATGCAGCGGAAGGTTCTGGATCTAGCCACGCAAGCGCCTGGCCTCTACCGGATATCCACTCGGGCTGGATCTGGAGATCCTCTTCTTCTCTATCACATCTCCAAAAATTAGATCTGGATCTGATCTGGAGGATCTTCAAAACTCCTTTTGAAGATCAGCAGTCGTCCTTTGCAGCAGCGCAGCCTTCTTGCTTTTGATCGCCTTTCTTTGATCTGGAATCGCACCAACCAAAAATCCAAAACTCCTTTTGGACGTGGAGAGGCAAGGGGAGAAGGTGGTTTGGCATGGAGGAAGGAGGGAGAGAGGCAGCCTTGGGGCATGGGAAATTCTTGATTCAATTCATTATATTAATCTGAGTTGGGCGCAGGGTCTTATTTATAGACTAAGCTGTGATCCAACTCCTCTTCTTCCCAACCAATCACAACCCTTTGTGAAATCAGATCTAAATCTGATTGGTGGGAATAGAGTCCCCTGGATTCCTCCTTAGAGGGTGCCTAAGACCAGTCAAAGTTGGTTCTTAGAAGAACTCTAATTGGAATCCAAAAAGGAGATGGAGTCCTTGTCCAACAAGGACTCCTAGGCGCCTCCAACTTGGGCACACGCCTAGGGTGGCGTGCGCCCTTCTCCTTGCCAGGTTCTGGCAGGGGGACAGGCCCCCACCAGCTCTCCAATAGGTGCATGACATGTGGTCAAAAGTCAAAGTGTCAATGGTCAACATTTGACCAGTCAAAGGTAGACTTTTGACCAAAGTCAAAGAACAAGAAATGGCAGGTGACCAAAAATGGCAGGTAATGTCTTACAAAATAAGACAACCTTTTCTGACTTGGACAACCTCCAGTCAGACCATATGAAGGCCTCTGATTGAGCACAAACTCCTTTGGCTCAGACAGGACAACTTATTTATGATAGCAAAAGAAGAACGTTAGGTTCAATCGAGTGCTAGCACGATTTTCCTTGAACCTAATTGAATCTCATTCAGATCAATTGAACTAGATCAGTTCAATTGATGATCACCAGATTCAAACCCTTGTTTGTGTGACCCAGTTAGGTTCAGTTCTGTATGGTAATGGGATATGTCATGATCTCTATCATCGACATCATCGAAACTCCTTTCGATGGATCAGAACTCTTCTGATTCGAACAGCTAGAATGATCGATCATCTAAATCATTCTAATTGCTCCCAAAATCCACCAGTGACACCTAGCAGTATATGGTGGCAACCCATCAGAGCTGAATGCGAACCTCTTGGTGCAGCTACCTGTGTGATTAAGTTCTTCTATCTTGAGCCCCGATCAGATTAGGGTTAAGGTGAACTCGTCAAACCCTAGTCTCTGTCATATGATGTAATCATTCGATTCGAGTCCAATGTGAAAATCTAAATAGAAACTCTTTCTATTATTTCACTCTGCCATGGCCATGGGCTTCTGGACTTGATTCTCATGATTATCATAGGGCTGCTCCTCTACCACCGAGGTAGATAGATTCCATCTTGATACCATCCAGTTCCTACAATGAACATGCTATAGCCAACATACACCTCAGGGTTCCATATGGCTAGGAGACCGAGTAATGGTGTAGTCAAACTATAACACCCTCAAGGTGAACTGCCGATGCACCTCAGGTCAAAGAACCAGACACACTACTGCAGCATCGAGTCAGTCATTGACGAGAAGGTAGACTCCCTAATGACTACTCGAGGTGGTCACGCTCAGTGCCCTCGTTCTCTAACGAGTACCTGTACTCTCGCTCCGGTGTCTCCACACCGTAGACTCAAGACTCATCTACTAAAGAGAAGCGATTGTACACCAACCTTCCGGATCAATCACCATCCTCGTGATGATCCTATGGTCGGGAGCATTTTATGAGTTAATAATGATTATTCATGTCTTAAATTTTCAACTCTTGAAAATATGAATTATTATTACCATTAACTCAAAGGATGTATCACAGACACTAAATATACATATGTGATAGAAAATAACCCATTTATTGATTTTAGTGAAAATTATAATTTTGCCCCTAGAAGTGTATTATAAGTGTCAGTCAATTCTGGCTTCTAGGGCACATATATCTAACACTACCAATATTCAGTTATAACAGTTACCATCATTCAGTTATATGCTCTATCTATATATACGATTCTCTAGATATGTTTTCTTCTCTGAGTGCTTTTTTCATTCTTTAACTTCTGTGTACTCAATTCTTGTTGGTATAGTTTCTGACTTGATCATCGAAAGATTCATATCGGAGTTACTTACCTTTAGTCAGGACTTTATTTTGTAGGTCTCACCAGCAATATCCCGGACTCCAACTCCAGCCATCTTCAGCGACTATCCATTTTCTGCACCAATAGCTGCTATCGCTGCTTGGTTGATTTGGACCACAAGAAGTGAAAGAAATTTTCAAAATTACTACCAATTCCCTACTTAGGTAACAAGGATAGTATTTGCTTATGTTCCTCACCAAATTGGAGCTGCGGTTTCAATTAACTCTAATAATTTAGTTGGGCATTGTAGCAACTATTCTCTACCTAATATAGGAAGAGATTTAAACAACTTGGTTACTTGGTTACCTCCCTCCTATGAAATTATCGAAGTTAATTTTGATGCAACTGTCAGTTTGGATAAGGTTTTAGCAAGTTTCATCATCAAAGGCTCTTCTGGTGAGCTCATTAGAGTAGAAGGCAAATAACTACATTGTTGCAGGTGCATCAAGCTGAGCTTGTGGCTGCTTAGTTGGGATTTAAGGCAGCTATGGTGATCTTGGAGGCTCATAATATCTATTTAGAGGGTGAGTTAGCATCAGTTATCTCATTGATTTCAAACACTAACAGTAAAGGGATTATGGCACATCCTTTGTTGGAGGATACTTAGGTTTGGAAGAGCAGATGCAATGTATTTAAGTGTTCACATATCCCATGGATGGCTAATAGGGCTGCAGATTACATTGCTAAACATGCTTTGTAAGGGGAAGTGTGTTGGCAATCCAATGAGCTAATAGATGCTACTCTCCCTACAATTTTGCAGGCTAACCACTAAGAAGTTTAGCAAGCTTCTGGGTAATATAGGTGATAGAGATAATATTGAAAATAAATCAGAAAATCAGTCATGATTGTGTAATCTATAAATTAAAAATATTTGCATTTGTATGATAGAGATAATACTAGAAATAAATTAGAAAATTAGTCATGATTGTATAATCTGTAAATTAGAAATATTTAAATTTATATTTGATTCATGTAATCTCTTGTAATCATAATTGTACATACCACACCTCTTTATAATATGAGCCAACTCATCCTGATGAATAAGGTTAGATTTCTATGAATTCTTTCTTTAAAATCTTTCATGGTTACTATCCAAAATATCATTGGCTGGAAATGGATTTACAAGATCAAGCAAAAATCTAATGGTACGATTGATCGATTCAAAGCTTGACTAGTTGCTAAGAGCTTTAATCAGCAGAAAGGTATTGATTATGAGAAAATATTTAACCTAATAATCAAATCGATTATTATTCAAACTGTTTTATCCATTGCAGTCTCTTTAGGATGGCCTATTTGATAGCTTGATGATGTAAAGAATGCCTTCTTATATGGGTATTTGACAGAAAAAGTATATATGCATCAACCTCTAGGGTTTATTGATACCTTTCGACCTGACTTTATCTGCCGGCTGCGTGCGTAGGTCTCTTTATGGCCTTAAATAGGCACTATGAGCTTGGTTCCTACGTCTCAGTGGTTTTCTTCAACATCTCTATTTTTTCAGTTCTTAGGTAAACCCTTCTTTGTTCATCTTACATGGCCCCGATTATATAAATTTTCTTTTGATTTATGTTGATGATATTATTCTCACTGATACTCCTGCTGCACCATTTTTATCCTTTCTTACTATTCTTGGTCGAAATTTGCCATGAAGGACTTGGGACTACTTTATTTTTTTCTTGGTATTGGGGCTAATTCTAGTTCCACTGGCTTACATCTTATGCAGTCCAAGTATATTCATAACATGCTCACTTGTTGTGCCATGATTAACTGCAGACCACTTAGCACTCCTACCACCACTTGTTCTTGTCTCTTTCTATATGATGGTACTCTATTTGATAATCTTTTTCCCTATAGAGTATAGTTGGCAGCCTACAATATTTTATACTCACGAGACCAGATATTACTTATACAATCAATCGGGTTTGTCAGTTTATGCACAAGCCTAGCATAATTCATTGGATAGCTGTGAAACATATTCTTCGCTATCTGAAGGGTACTATTACACATGGACTGCTTATTCGCCTAGGCTTTATTGGTTTTTTGTATGGATTTTTTGATGCTGATTATTCTGGTAATCCTAATGATAAATGCTCTATTAGTGGTTTTGCTATTTTTCTTGGATCGAATATCATCTCATGGTCCTCTAAAAAGCAGCATACTATAGCTCGTTTCAGTATAGAGTCAAAATACAAAAGTTTAGCTAATGCTACTGTTGAACTCATCTAAATCCAATCTCTTCTTCAAGAGTTAGGCCTATATACACATCATCCTCCTATCCTGTGGTGTGATAATTTATCTGTTATCTATCTTATAACTAATCCAGTATTTTATGCACGGACCAAACATATTGAAATTGACTATCATTATGTTCAGGAGCATGTTTTCTAGAAGCAATTGGCTGATCGATTTAGTGGATTTGACAATCAACTTGCAGATGGCCTCACGAAAGGACTTTTTTCATCATGCTTTATAATTCTTCGATCCAAGCTCAATATGGTTGTCTCCTCATTGCGCTTGCGGGGGGGGGGATAGAGATAATACTAAAAATAAATCAATAAATCAGTCATGATTGTATAATTTATAAATTAAAAATATTTAAATTTGTGTGATAGAGATAATACTAAAAATAAATCAGAAAATCGGTCATGATTGTATAATCTGTAAATTAAAAATATTTGAATTTGTATTTGATTCATGCAATCTCTTGTAACTATAATTGTACATACCACACCTCTTTATAATATGAGCAGACTCACCCTGATGAATAAGATGAGATTTCTACAAATTCTTTCTTTAAAATCTTTCAATAGATATGCAAATGATCAAGCTTTTAGGTCTTTCAATATGGAAGTAGAAAGTAACAACAACAAGCTCATTTTCAACCACCCCAATTCCATCAATCTAGTTGCTGAATATTTTTTAAATACAAGGGGTGCTTGGTTCACGATCGGAATCAGAATCAGAATCGAAATCGGAATGGATTGGAATCAAAATTGGAATAGCCTAATTCTCTGAGGTATTTGGTTCGTGATTGGAATCGAAATTAAAAAAAAAATTTGAATTCATGAAAAAAATAGGAATTGAGTTTTAAGTAAATTGGATCATTTCTATTCTATCCGAGAATCAGAATTGGAATGAAACTCTCCCCAACCAAATGGTTGGAATAGGAGTTATCTATTTCTATTTTAATTTCAGACTTCTACTCTCTCCAATCAAGTACCCCATAGGGTCTATTGTTTTTATGGCTCAACCTTGGCTTAGTGATTTAAAGTTTTTTTTTTTTTGGGTGTTCTCTTTTGTCTAATACTATTATTATTGTTGTATGGAGGTAGTATCATGTGCTAGTGCCAGACTGACATATTATTTTGTTGTCAGCTCAGAGAATTTTGTTTTTTACTATTATAAACTGATTGCCATATGAATATATATTCAGGTTTATCTATTTATCTATTATATATATATATATATATATATATATATAGAAGCATGCAATATATGATAGTGTGCAGAGTGGCACGATTTGGATGATGCCGGGTAAGATCGATTGGCACAAATCGCTATGAAAAAGTACTAAGTAAAATATAGGGGAAGAATAAAATTGGAGAGAAGAATTACTTTTATTAGTGTTAAAAAACTGACAAAGCTGAAGACCGAAATACCTTCTCTTTCTCTCTCCCCCCCCCTCTCTCTCTCTCTCTCTCTCTCACACACACACACACGCATACACACACTATCACTCCAAGATTCTAGGTGAGAGAATCCGAGGCACGTTCGGAAGAGACTCTTATTATTCCTTTATTCAAGCTCCGCCCAAAATTCTCCGAGGACCCGTTTAGTCACCCAAACGCGCTAACAGGTAACAAAGCACAAATATGGGATTTTTTTCTAAAATCCAAATCTCTTACACTAACTCGACCCAGCCAACCCAATGTGCTTGGACGTGCGATCTAAATGACGTCTTCTGCACGTGCGACGGTGCACGTGAAACGCCCCTTCCATGTGCATACTTCCGCGAAAGACGCTTTCAAATTTCGAGTACGGATTCTGCTACCGCTCCTGCGCCCGAGATTCCCCGCTACGTCCAAAATAGAGATACACGTGGACTCGTCCCACTGGTCTAGAAAGGCAGCCGCGGATTGCTACCTAAAAACTCCAATCCCATCCGTCCAACCGAAGCGCCCTCCACTCGGCATCTAAGCCGTCCCTTTTTCTCTCCCACGGATCGCTGGTCCACCATAAAATTCCAATTCCCTCGCCGCAAGATCTCAGCCGTTGCCTCTGTACTCCGCAAGCAAGCTCTACGCACGAACCGCAACCGAGGGAGTTGAAGCCGAAGGTGGTGGGGAGAGAGATGGAGGCATCGAAGGCGACGAAGCCAGCCGGTGGGAGGAGGGGCGCTTCCAGGAGGAAGCCCGTCTCCAAGGCCGTCAAAGCCGGCCTCCAGTTCCCCGTGGGAAGGATCGCCCGCTTCCTTAAGAAGGGCCGATACGCCGAGAGGGTCGGCAGCGGAGCTCCCATCTACCTTGCTGCTGTCCTCGAGTACCTCGCGGCTGAGGTTATTTCCTTTCTTTAAAATATCGTTTCCCTTTTGATATTCCCGTAATGGTTTCTCTCTCTCCATTTTCTCTCAGGTTTTATGCTTATTTTTAGATGACTTTCCACAACGTTTTTCTTGTCTTTTCTTTTGGTTCTATCAAGGATCTGATACTAACTCCTTAACATTGCAAGAATAAAAAAGATGACCTCCTTTTTTTTTTATTTTTTTGGTTGTGTCGGTGGGAATCTTTCGTAAAGATTGAATTATTTTTTCCGCATTGTAATCTTTATTTGTCCCTGCTTATGGATTCTGATCCTGTCGTGCTGGATTTGGTGGGTGTAGGTGCTGGAGCTGGCGGGGAATGCGGCGAGGGACAACAAGAAGACTCGCATCATTCCGAGGCACGTGCTCCTGGCCGTGAGGAACGACGAGGAGCTCGGCAAGCTCCTGTCAGGCGTGACCATCGCGCATGGCGGCGTGCTTCCGAATATCCACCAGGTTCTGCTCCCCAAGAAGGCCGGCAAGGGGGAGTCGGAGTCCAAGTCTCCGAAGAAGGCTTAGAAGCTTACCCGCCCCAATCTTTTTTGCTTCGTTCGGATGAGCGTTGTAGTATCAGCAGTCGTAGTCGGTACTCGGCGGTGGTGTTTTTGTTTCGTGGTTCGGGTTTCTGGGATACTTACTGTATATAAATTAAGCAGTCGCCTAGTTTTTGGCGCTGTAAAGGAAGACTTGGATGTATTTTGACGGGTTGATAACGATGTAATTGGAACCATCGATATTATTTATAGTTAGTCTCGGCTTTCTAAATCGTGAAACTTGAGAATTCGTTACGTGCGCGTGCGTTGTGCTACGCGCTGTTCTCCTTGTTACGGAGTGCTTCATGGTTCCTCCATGGTTAACACGGCTTTTGTGGAATGTGTTGCTGATAGTTCTGTAGAATTATCGTAGATAATAGTTTAAAAATCTCAATCCTTAACCGTGTTCGACATTTTGTTAAAATGTGATAGTAATAAGGGCGGCTGTGTATGGTAAAATTTACTTGGAATTGATTTAAGTTGTTGCATCGATTTATTTTTAACATTTCTTCGTAATGATCTGTGTCCTGTCATCTAGAGATGGTTGTTTTCTATGGTTTGATGCTTAATGTTTGATTTCCATTGTTCCAATCAATGTAGCTATCAACGCTCTTGTTGCTTTAGTATATGCACAATTGTGCCCTCTCAAATGATTGTACCAAAGTTGGCAGATTTGTAAGTCAACGGTTAATTAGCACCCCAGCTAAAAAGTCTTATTTCTTTTGCTTTAAGTTATTAAAAAAGATTTACTAATTTGGGACTGCATATGTATGGATCGAAAAATCTCTTTATATTTTTAAACATGAGGTTCATATTTAGATTGGTTATTGTTCTTGTTGCCGTTAGGTTTCAAGTCACTTCTATAGGGTTAAAGGGATAATATGTAAGAGAAAAGCTAAAAGTGTATTTTGTTCGTGATTGGAATCGGAGAACAAATAAATTAGAATATGAATTAGAATGATTATACTTTTTTATATATTGGGTTCATAACTTGAATTAAAATTAAAATATAATTTAAATATGATGTATTGATGTATTTTCATTCATCTTTGGAATCAAAATAAGAATATGACTTCTTTTAGTTAAATGGTTGCATAAAAGATTCATTTTTATTTCTCTTTCAGAGTTCATCTCTTTTTAACTAAATATATTTCTAGTTAATTATAAAAAAAAAATAGAAGAGAGATAATTTAAATAAAATATAAGAAACCAAAAAAGCCATGGATGTTTTTTAAAAATTTTCAAGATAACTTACAAAAGTTTAGATTTACATCAAATTTTTATCGTAGTTAGAAAACATGAATGAACAATATAAATGTATTTGATTTTTATATTCTCATGATGATACACTAGGGTATAATATATAGAGAAATAATATAATGAATATAAGCTAGAATTATGACTATTAGGGATAAATTCCGCTCCCATCGAAGTCCAGTTTAATATTTATTATATCATTTCTCTATATATTATAATTAAGAACAACCTCCAATATAAGCTAGAATTTCTCTAGAATTATGCTTCAATCATGATAGAATTAAGAATAATCGGTAATCATGGAAAAGCTTCAATCAAAAATTCTTTCTTTAATGGCCAAACTCCAGTCGATTTTCTCCAGCGGTCGAACTCATTCAGTAGCCGAGCTTCTCCAGCGGCCGAATTCTAGCCGAACTTCTTTCGGACTTCAGCCGAACTCCTTCCAAATTTCTATTTCAGTCGGATTCTTACAGGAGCCGAACTCCTTTCGAATTTCTCTTTCAGTCCAGTGCCTCCAGGAGCCGAATTTTTTTCTGACTTCTCTTTCAGTCGAATTTCTACAGAAGTCGAACTTTTTTCGAATTTCTCCTTCAGTTGAGTTCTTTTTAGGAGTTCGAACTCTTTTGGAATTGATGTATGTCAAAGCTTTTCATCAACCAACGTCTGCTTCCTTCGAACTTCAACCATTAAATTTGAACGAACGGCCATATCATGGCAACGGACACCTCTCTTCATAACAAACTCCACGTAGCTCCGAGTGGTCCACTACCGGACGGTTACGACCGTCACTATCAATCTGCTACAGGTTCCGTCTATAAAAGGGATCCTCCAGATATATTTTCTCTAAGCTTTCTTTTTCTTTCCAAAATTTTGCTGAATTCTTGTCTGACTATTACATTTCTGTTGGCCAGAACAGCTGACTTGATCGTCGGAGGGTCCTTCTGGAGCTACCACCACCGACTCCGGATGAGACTTTATTTTGCAGATCACCGATGGTGATCTCGTCTTTCTTGACTCTAACTCGATCTGGTGTCAAGCAAATTCTGCACCAATAAAATTGGCGCTAGAGCAAGGATCTTCTATTTCTGAGGTATCCTTGTTCTTAAAGGAGTGCTCAGTCGATCCCGTGGATCTTCTTCTTTAAGGTCCATCTCCATTCTCTCTCTCAATCTCGAGAAATGTCTCCAAAGAGGACGACTATCCGGAGATCTACCACTTCTGCCATCAGATCTAAATCAGATCCGTCTGTCCCTGCTCTATCATCGGTACTTCAACCTTCTCCTCCTCTGACGGTCATGGTAGATCCAAAGCAGTTCAATCTACTGATGCAGTAGATTTAGAGCCTCACCGAGATGGTGTAGGTCATACGATAGCCTCCGACGGTGATTCTGCTAGAAAATCTGTCATCATGATATCAGAAATCGATCCCAAGGAGGAGCACTTGGGCTAGTATACTCGTCGCCCCTGGGAAAGAAAAATAGAGAGCAGAGAATTCTTGCTCGGATCATAATTCTTCTCTGAAAGGAACCTTTCCTATCCACTGCTGGAAGCCTTCCAAGATCTGTGATCGAGATGACATCCTCGATCAGAAATTATGAAAGATGGACTGATGGATTGAGAAACTCCATCACGTCGCCCTGGTTCACCATGACGATGTCTGCATCGATCTCTTTTTTTCTCTCCAAATTATGTAAGAGTCCATTCTGTCGACCTTCAAGCTTTCCCAATTTAGAAGTTATAATGGAACCTTTAATTCGGTTGATCATCTGAAAGCCTTTCGGACCATGATGCTGCTCCTCGGTGCACCAGACTCCATATTATATCGAGTTTTTTTTATCTACCTTAAAGAGAGCAGCAAGAAACTGATACTCGACATTGAAGCTAGGTACGATCTTCTTGTTTGACCAGATGAGCCATCAGTTTGTGGCTCATTTTGTTAGCAGCCAGCGTCCCCATCGAGCTTCGAATTTTCTAATAAATATGAAGCAATTGGTGGGAGAATTCATTCGGACTTATGTCATCCGATTTAATGCTGCTGCATTGGAGGTCTGGAATCTGGACTAGTCAGTTGCGATGGCCGCACTCAAGGGTGGCCTTCAGAAGAATGATTTATTATTTTTTCTAGAGAAGAAGTATCCCAAGAAATTTGCCGATCTGCTAGCTCGGGCTGAGGGATATGTCCGAGTGGAAGAAGCCTTCAAATTGAAGGATGAGAAAATCGTAGGAGAGTGGCGTAGATCCATTATTGATGGACGGTCGAATGAAGTTCGGCTACACTCATGAACCCCCCCAAGCACTAGCGAGCCTAAACTCTCCCTCAAACTCATCATCAAAGAAGCCCCGACAGAAGGTTCATTCGGCCACGCTCACGGACCCCTCCAAGCGCAAGCGAGCCCAAACTCTCCCTCAAGCTCATCATCAAAGAAGCTCCAACAGAAGGGTGCGAAGAAGTTCTCCCCCCCAGAAGGTTCCACAATCATTCCCTTCTAAATGCTCCTAAAGCTCAAGTTCTGATGGAAATCAAGAATCAGCTACCGAAACTAGAAGAATTACGATCTTTTTCAAACAAGCGCAATCGAAGTAAGTATGGCCTCTACTATCGTGACCACAGCCACAATACTGAAGAATGCATTCAGCTCCAAGATGAAATCGAGGAGCTCATCAGGAGAGGCCGACTGGATCGATTTCTCAGATGCCGATAAGAAGAAAGAGTAGATCGACCAAGGGCGCTGCCGCAATCAGAACCATCAATGAGGAAGGAACAATAAGAAGATCGACCGTCTCTCGGCATCATCAACACTATCTCTGGGGGGATTAGTACTTCGACGAGCTGCCATCTCTCAGCGTCAAAGCCAGAAAAAGCTTGTCCCAAATTGAGACGGTCCATATAAAATAGAGGAGGTCGTCCGGTCCAAAATTTATCGTCTAAAGGAGCTCGGAGGAAGAACGCTCCCACGATCTTGAAATTCAGAAAATCTGAGGATGTATTACCAGTAATTTTTCTTCAATAAAACTCCTCCATTTTAATATTTTTGTTTCTTGGTGCAAAAACTAGGTGATGACAGGAAAGAAGCAATCAATAGTGGTCATGTTAGGAATAGAAGGAGAACCTCGTCCTAACATGAGCAAGTTGAAGTTCTTCAATCTCGATTGAAGATAAGATCTTCTCCGAGCTTCTACATCAATAGGAGATAAAATTTCGTTCAATTTTGGCTGGAGATAAGATCTCCTTCAAGCTTCAACGTCTACGTCAATAGAAGATAAGATCTCCTTCGAGCTTCAATGTTTACGTCAACAGAAGATAAGATCTCCTTCAACTTCAGCTGGAGATAAGATCTCTTTCGAGCTTCTACGTTAACAGGAGATAAGATCTCTTTCAACCTCGACTGGAGATAAGATCTTCCTCGAGCTTTTACGTCTACGTCAATAGAAGATAAGATCTTCTTCAACCTCGGTTGGAGATAAGATCTTTTTCGAGCTTCTATGTCAATAGAAAATAAGATCTCCTTCAACCTCAGTTGGAGATAAGTTCTCCTCCGAGCTTTAACATCTATGTCAATAGAAGATAAGATCTCCTTCAACTTCGATCGGAGATAAGATCTCTTCCAAGATTCAATATCTACGTCAATAGGAGATAAGATCTTCTTCAACCTCGGCTGAAGATAAGATCTTCCTCGAATTTCTACGTCTACGTCAACAGGAGATAAGGAGAGAGGCCCTGACAACGCCCTTATGTGCTCCTACAATCCATTAGAAATAGGAGGAGAACCTCATCCTAACGTAAGCAAAATCGAAGACCTCATTTATTTTAGATGAGATGAGCGGAGAGGCCCTGACAACGGCCTTTATGTGCTCCTATAGTCCGTTAGGAATAGGAGAAAAACCTCATCCTAACGCGAGCAAAATCGAAGGCCTCGTTCATTTTAGACGAGATGAGGGGAGAGGCCCTGACAATGATCCTTATGCACCCTTACAGTCCATTAGAAATAGGAGAAGAATCTCATTCTAATACGAGCAAAGTCGAAGACCTCGTTTATTTTAGACGAGATGGATGGAGAGATCCTAACAACGGTCCTTATGTACGCCTACAGCCCGTTAGGAATAGGAGAAAAATCTCGTCTTAACGTGAGCAAATTCGAAGGCCTGTTCATTTTAGACGAGGTGAGAAGAAGAGATGAGATCTCCCCCAAGCTTTTACGTCAATAGAAGATAAGATCTCTTTCAATTTCAACATCAACCTCGGTTGGAGGTAAGATCTCCCCCGAGCTTCTACGTCAATAAGAGATGAGATCTCCTTCAACTTCAACTTCAACCTCGATTGGAGATAAGATCTTCCCGAGCTTCAACGTCAACAGGAGATAAGATCTCCTTCAACTTTAACTTCAACCTCGATTGGAGATAAGATCTCCTCCGAGCTCCAATCCTTCAACAGGAGATAAGATCTCTTTCAATCTCGACTGGAGATAAGATCTCCTCCAAGCTTCATCTTTAACTTCAACGTCAACCTCGGCTAGAGATAAGATCTTCCCCCGAGCTTCAACCTCAATGGTGTAGAGCCTGAAAAAGAACTTCGATAGTTGCCTTTTTTATACTCTCTTCTTTCAAATTTTGAACTCGAAAGTGGGGGGACTATTATTGGGGTTAAATTTCACTCCCACCGAAGTTCAGTCTGATGCTTAGCCTAATGCAACCGGTAATCATGGAAGAGCTTCAATCGAAAATTCTTCCTTCAGTGGCCGAACCCCAGTCGATCTCCTCCAGCGGCCGAATCTCAGTCGAACTTCTTTCGGACTTCATCCAAACTCTTTCCAAATTTCTCCTTCAGTCGGATTCTTACAGGAACCGAACTCCTTCCGGACTTCTCCTTCATTCGGATTCCTCTAGGAGCCGAACTTCTTCTGAATTTCTCCTTCAGTCCAGTGCCTTTAGGAGCCGAACTCTTTCTAAATTTTTTTCTTCAGTTAGATTTCTATAAGAGCCGAACTCCTTCCAGACTTTTCCTTCAGTCGAATTCCTACAAGAGTTGAACTCCTTCCAGACTTCTCCTTTAGTCGAATTTTTATAGAAGCCGAACTCCTTCCGAATTTCTCCTTCAGTCCAGTGCCTCCAAAAGCCGAGCTCCTTCCGAATTTCTCCTTCAGTCAAGTCTTTTTTAAGTGTCTGAACTCCTTTGGAATTGATGTATGTTAAAGCTCTTCACCAACCAATGCCTACTTCCTCCGAACTTCAACTATTAAATCTCAGCGAACGGCCACATCATGGCAATGGACATCTCTCTCCATAACAAATTCTACGTGGCTTCGAGTGGCCCACTATCGGATGGTTACGGCCGTCACTATCAATCTGCTACTGGCTCTATCTAAAAAAGGGACTCTTCAGATACGTTTTCTCTAAGTTTTCTTCTTTTTTCTGAAACTTTACTGAATTCTTACTTGAGCACTCCATTTTTGTTGGTCAGAAGAGCTGACTTGATCGTCGAAGGATCCTGCTGGAGCCACCACTATCGACTCCGGATGAAACTTTATTTTGCAGATTACCGACGACGATCTCATCTTCCTCGACTCTAGTTCAATTCGACGTCAATCAAAGTCTACATCAACAATGACATATATATAATATAATATAAAAAAAATGAGATATCAAGAGATATAAAAGATTTGCATAATATTGATATGATCTTCAGAATATAATCAGCATATTTTTTTGATACAACAGAATATCTTAGTAGATATCTATAATCTTTAGAATATAATCTGCATGATTCTTAATATCGTAGAATATCTTAATAGATATTCTATCAATAGCCATAAAGACAGCTATTCTAGTTTGTCCATTAGAAACATTCATTGGCTTGTTTTTAATCTGTTTTTAGTGGTCCATTTCCCTTCATTTCTGTCTCATCCTCAGGTACTATAGAATATTAATTATCTTCTACAGGTGCTGTGCCTGAGATAAGAAAGAGAGCTAAGAAGATCTAAGAAGCTGCCTGGAAGAGGAAGCTCATCTTCTCTGACTGCTTGTGCGGACTCTTGACAGCTGATGATTGCCCCCTGTTCTCGATGCTTCTGTGTGTTTGAGGGGCCCGGGTGGTCTTCTCCTCATTCTGGCCCTGATGTGGGCTTCCCTTTGATCTTCTAGGCAGCTCTTGCTGCATTTCTCTGAGATTGTTTTATTTCATTAGGGGTTCGAACGGTGTTCGGGATTTCCTGGAATGCTTTAACGTTCTCTCCACTCCCTTTATTTGTTTGTTTTCTTTGTTCTGCATCCCATTTCATCTACACAATGAAATGAGCTGGTGACTTGCCACAAGTTTCCCAGAAAAGGAGGCTTCTTCTACTTCTCTTTTTTTATTTCTTGGTTTCTCATTCCAGTGTTTGACATTATTTGTTCTGGATTCGCTACATCTTCCAAAGATGCGATTGTTTATTGATTTGCACCTCATACATACCTATGTCCCTTTACTTTTCAGGAAGCTTTCATTCTACTTCATTGTCAGTTATGCTATTTATTGTCAAAAGACGACAACAACAACAAATAAAAATCTAATTCTTTTTGAATTGGTGGTGGATGGAAGTGCTGGAGCTTGTGCAGCAAAATGCACGCAGTCCCCAAGGCTGTCCTCTTGCCCATCAAAAATGATAAGAAGTTTACAAACTTCTCCCAGTTGTGACAATGACGCAGGGTGCTATGCTTCCCAACATCCGCCAGTAGCTGCTCCTCAAGAAAATCAATTATTCAGAAGATACCGTTTGTTATGGCAGAAAATATATATATATAATTAAATATATAGATTAGGCTAATATTTTTGTTCATGAGGCATGCAAAGATTTTATTATAAAAAAAAAATAAGTATAAAAAAAAAATCCTCATACTCTTAATTTTTATATATATATCTCTCTCAATTAAAAATTATTCTCACAAAGCTCTTACAAGATCCAAAAATATCTTTCTATTTTTCTCTAAGACTTCTGGCTGCTACACCAAGACCCAGGGGCTCTACCCCTATTTATTGCCCAAAACTCCTGTCCGGCATCAAGGCCTTTCACAGGAGTCTTGTTAGGACTCTATTCAAAATCGAGTCTAAAATAGCATCCACAAAATCCTGCTAAAGCTCCAAAACTTTCTAGGCTGTCAAATTGATCTCACATGCTTCAGCCACCGTCGGATCATGCAAAACACCTCTATGAACTACATATTTTCGATCATGGACCGACTGATCCATGAAAACTCCATGAATCGCGAGAAATGTATGGAAACAGGATCCAGTTCACAAGGACCGCACAACACGGACGTAGCACTCTTGTGGGTGCTCGCTAGGCCGCGCCCACGATCAGCCTACGTGCACCCGCCTGAGCCGCATGCCCGCACGAGTGTCTGGGTTGTGCGCACAGCCCACTAGCTTGCGCGTGGGTTGCTCCATTTTGGATTTTTCTGGTCTTGTCTTCACTGTTGTGGATCAATTTCGAGGTGCTAGAACTCAACAATCTTCACGACGACTCGATATTCAGCCTCCACATAACTCTTAGAGCTCGTTTCTTGCCCCCATGCTCTGAGGCATACACCTATCAAATCATAGATGGGCAAATATGAGAGTCGGGACAGACTGCTCGATTCTATCTCTGTTGTATGCTATGCTATGCCTGACCTGAGATCTATTTGGGGTAGTCTCCTACGGCAATAGTAATTTCATCTTGCGATGTTGCATGTCATCCTCTCGAGTTTCACGCCTCATACCCAATCCACTTGCATCTGAAACTCTACCTTGCATTGAGCTTCCATTGACTTTTGAAGCTCCACCTTATACTAAGCTTCCCGCTAAGAGGTAATATCCTCCATATTTTCTTCTTCTCATGATAACTCTACTACCGCACAAGATCTTTAGGATTCTTCTATCAGCTTTTCATCTATAGTCGATCAAATTCAATCTGTTCAATGAGATCAGATTCATTTTAAAACTAGGTATATATCGGACCTCATCTAATTTTTTGACTATTCCATCATATACCTTTATGCTGACGATTCCGATCCCATTGATCGCATAGCTTGATTTATCTGGCAAGTAAATAGTATTCTCATTGCTTTTCAGAGAGTCAAATAGCTACTTTCTACAATACACATGATGTGAACATGCAGAATCCATAATCCACTTGGGAAAGAAGTAGATATCTCGTTAGTCACCAGAAAAATATTATCACTATCTTCTGTATCGCTACTTGCCATCATCATAATAGCCTTCATCTGATCTTTGAGTTGTGGGCAATCTCTGACTTAATGTCCTAACTTGTTGTACCGGTAGTACTTGATCTTGCTCGAGTTTCTCATCTTAGATTTGGACTGCCCATCTTGCGATTTTCTATCGCTCTATCTTTTGTCACCATCACCTTTAGACACCATCAAAGCCGAATCGCTATTTGAACTCGAGACTCGGCTCTTCTATCTGAGAACCTCATTCTGGAGTAGAGAAGAAGTTACTTCTTCTATCTTGATATTATTCTTTTTGACTAGAAGAGCAGTCACCAAGGACTCAAAAGAAGAGAAAAGCGATGAAAGCAAAACCAACATCCCGATCTTCTTAACTTTCTCATTAGTATTGAGGAGGTCGGTGAGGATCTTTTGAAAGTTATTAAGATATTCCTGCATGCTCTACCCCTCGATCATCTACAAATGGTAGAACTGCTTTCGTAGAAAGAGCGCATTGGTGAGCGATTCGCTATGTACATTTCATCGAGCTTCGACCACATCATCGTTGAAAATGTCTAACTAAGTATATGGATCATCACATTATCCGCTAGGTATAAGCGGATCGTACTTACTGCCTGTATCTAGAGCCGCTTTCAATCTTTCATGTCTATGGTAGTCAGTATTTCTTCGGATATGAAAGTATCGATCAATCCTTGTTGGATGAGCACATCCTTCATCCTCGCTTGTCATAAGGAGAAATTGCTCTTTTCATTAAAACATGTTGATCTCCATCTTGATTGAGCTTGATTTCTTCATCTTCTTCAATCCTGATTATCATTGTCATAACCTGTGCTCTGGTATTACCTAGCTCTAGTACCAATTATTGGGGTCTGATATCATTTATTGCGGCAGAAAGAAAGAAGAAATAAAAATAAGACACCGTCAAATATATGGACTAGATCAAGGTCTACCTCTATAAGGTATGCAAAGGCTCACTATGAGAAAAAAATAAGTACAAGAAGAGATTCTCACACTCTCAACTCTTATATATAAATTTCTTTCAACTAGAAGCTACCCTCACGAAGCTCTCACAAGACTCAAGAAGACCTCTCTATCTCTCTCTAAGACCTCTAGCCGCTACACCAAAACCCAGAGGGTCTGCCCCTATTTATAGCCTAAAACCTGTGTCTCGCTTCCAGGCCTCTCACAGGAATCATGTAAGGACTCTCTATCCAAAATCGAGTCCAAAATAGCATCTATAGAGTCTTATTAAAGCTCCAAAACCTCTCAGGCCATCAGATTGCTTTTGCACGCTCTAGCCACCGTATGATTGTGCAAAACACCTTTGTGAATCTCGCATTTTTGACGTAGATTGACCAATTGATGGAAGCTCCATGAACCACGAGAAATGCAGGGAAATGGGCTCTAGCTCACCATGAATTGTGCAAAACATGCGGGAGACACACGTAGCGCGCCTTTGAGTGCCCGTTGGGCTGCACTCTTGGCTAGCCCATGTGCGCCCATGTTGGGCTCCCCCACGTGCTGGGCTGCCCCTACGTACGCCCGTGCTAGGCCGCACGCCCACTTGGGCCATGCATCCGTGCGGGTGCCTAGGCTTGTGCTTGTGGCCCGCTAGCCTACACATGCCCATTCACCTGGGCTAGCCCACCACTACTGGTCTGTGCCTGCAGGCCTCTCATGTCGGCTATCAGGTGTGCCTTGCCTACACTCTTGCATGGGCTGTTCCATCTTAGATTTTTCTGATATGATCTTTATTATTATAGGCCGAATTTGAGGCACCGAAACTCAACAAGAAGCCCTTCTGTTTAACTAGCTCATGGTAGTATATTTTTTTGTTTTTTTTGATGAAAGTGCTTGGGAGATCCACCCAGTTTAACTTATATATTTAAAGAAATATGTATAGCATGACGAGCTTTTTATAGTTGAGTTGACACCTTACTAGAGGTCCCACCCAAACTAAAGCCTATGTAAACATCCAGTCGAGAGAGACACGTTGTGGGAGGAATATTACAATAAAAAAGGTCAAAAGTGCTACTATTAACCTTTGTTTCTTTCCTACTACCTCTGCAACTTTTCTTTGAAAAGTTCGCTACCTTAAGCTTTCCTTTCATTCCATTCCTATTTAAGAGCATGGAGCGCTTTTTCCATTTCATTTTTCGTTTCTCCTTCACAGCAAAAGGTAAGTTCTGTTAAGAAGTCGAGAAACCGAGAGTATATTGCAATGGGACAGCAAGCCTCGAAGGAGAAAATTCTCCTATTCCTTTCTTTCCAAGGGATCCAACACACCAGTGCCACTACCGTGTGCCAGATATGTATGCTGATTTTTCTGGATGGAAGTCAGTTTTGGTCTTCCCATAATTGCTGCACAGCATTGTAATTAAATTGTACATGGAGGTTCAAAGATATCCGTTGCCAAATCCCTTTAGAATATTCACAAAGGATTAACAGGTGATCTGCTGATTCCTCTTGATCTGCACATAGCGGGCAACTAGAAGGGCCTTTCATTTGTTGCTTTTTTAGATTATCGGCAGTTAGTATTTTGTTTTGGATGAGGAGCCAATTAAAAACTTTGACTTTCATTGGGGAGATTATAGACCATAACCTCGATGCATATTGCGATGTCACTCCTCCATGCAAAAGATGATGATACAAGTTTTTGACTGAGAATTTTTCTTCCCGATCCCATTTCCAAATTATTGAGTTAAAATGATCAGGTGTTGCTGCATCTAAAAGAAGTCTCTCGAGAAGGATAAGTCTGAATTGGCTATATCTGCTTAGTGGAGATTTGAAGAGTGATTTTAAATCATTGTTTCATATAAACTCTGCCACGGAGATCTCAGTTGAATTAGATAGTCTGGAAACTCTTCTTTAAGAGTGGAGTTTCCAATCCAGTGGTCTCTCTAGAAGGATATTAGTTTTTCATTGCCCGACTTAGAGAAATAACTTTCCCTAAAGACTGTTTGAACCTTGAGAATGCTTCTCCAAGCTACCGACACAC
This sequence comes from Cocos nucifera, assembly GCA_006176705.1. NCBI lineage: Eukaryota > Viridiplantae > Streptophyta > Magnoliopsida > Arecales > Arecaceae > Cocos > Cocos nucifera. The sequence goes on along the minus strand of QRFJ01002036.1, from coordinate 162,183 downwards.
TTGGGATCTTGGTCGATTCCATGATGCTTTCGGGCCTGTTGAGATAGTACAATTGTAAAATAAATTTGCACTAGATGTTCGATTGATTTTTATAAAGGCACCACCATCACTTTGTTAGGAAGCATTGATTAAATGTTTTTAAATCAAGGACTCCTAATCCACCCAAAGCTTTGGGGTGAAAACTTTTTTCCATTTGACCAAGCAATGACCCCCACTACATAGCTTATTCCCTCTCCAAAGAAATTCTCATCTTTTTCTATCAATTTTGTTGATCACATCTTGAGGTAGTTGAAACGAAGACATCCAATATGTTGGAATGGAGCTGAGAACCACATTGACGAGAATCACTCTTCCTCCTATAGACAACATTTTTCCTTTTTAGGCTTCAAGTTTCTTATCAATTCTTTCAATGATGAACCTCCAGTCTGATCTCTTGGGTTTAGAGTCGTGCAATGGAAAACCTAGATATTTGATGGGTAACGATGATGTAAAGCAATCTAGAAGTTGAGTATTTTTCTCTGATAGTCCCATTCCAATCAATGTACTCTTGTCGAAGTTGATCTTCAAACATGCTATCAGCTCAAAAGAGTATAATATAAATTTGATGGTGGAGATATGTACCTTAGAATCTTTGTAGAGTATTAGAGTGTCGTCCGCATATTGGATGCATTGGATATCTCCCGAGATGTTGGAAGGACCTATTCCACCAATTAAGCCATTCATTGCTGCAATTTAGAATATTTGTTTTAGAACATCCGATACCAATATGAACAAGAAAGGAGATAGGGCATCTCCTTGTCTCAATCCTTTGCAAACTTTGATCCATTTCTTTGGTTCTCCATTGATGATTGGTGCCAGTTTGTTGGTATGGAGGATGGTAGAAATCCATGAGCACTACTTTACTCCAAATCCTCTCTTCGTTTTAACAATAGTAGTGAAAAGTCCCAATTGATATTATCAAAAGCTTTCTCAAAATCTATTTTGAAGAGTAGTCCCTTAATTTTAGATTTCTTCCAGAAAGAGATAAGTTCTATTGCTGGCGAGTGGCTATCGACAATTTGTCTTCCCTGAATGAATGAAGGTTGATTGTGAATCTGCAACAAGAGTATCTATATATTTTGATAGTCTCCTAGCTAATATCTTAGATAAAATCTTCGTGATTCCATTAATCAGACTTATATATCTGTGTTCTTTTACTGTGCTACTATCTTTCTATTTTGGGACCAAGGCGAGGTAAGCATAGTCCAGTCTTTGTAAATCTATTAAGTTTGAGTTTGAAAGGTGCCAATAGAGAGCTGAAGTTGGAGACTTTAGACAGACTATCAGGCAGCGGATAACGGTTGTTTCAGGAGTCATCTAAAAGAGATAGAGCTTTTGTAAGGGATAAAAGATAAGAACTTCTAATTGAGGAGAGATTTTTTGTATAAAGATTGAGAGTATGAGGATTTCTTCTTATATTTATTTTTTTTTTGTAGTAAAGTCTTTGCATATTCTATGAAGGAAGATTTTGGTCTAATAAACATATTTGATTGTATATCATTTTTTTATTTTTTTTTATTTTTTTTCTTATAGTATCTAATTGGATATAACACGAGTGGTACGAAGAAGATTCCGAAACGTTGGTGTCCTCCCACAACAACTATGACTGCAATAAATGTGGAACAGTGCTTGGCCATTCTTCCAGAACTATTAATCAGAAGTAAAGGTGGGACCCTGTCCTGAATCCCAATCCAAGAGACCATTCACTACCAATGTAGAACAGGTGGAATTTCATTTTCTCCAGAACTTCCCATGCCGATTTGGTTAGTCAGAATTTATTGCTTATGTTTGAGCAGTTCTTTTTTTGTTTTTTTTTTTTTGAAATTTTTTCTGGGAACTTTGTGAAACTTTTTCTTTCTCATAGGAAAAAAAGAAGGCTTAGCCTATTGTTGCATAGATATGTTGAAAAGACAGGACATAGTTTTCTCCAAAAAAAAAAAAAAAAAAAAAGAAAAAAGACAGGACAAAGAGCCGTTTACACAACAGGTAAAGGATATTCTGTAGTTGGGCTCACGGCAGCGGTCCAGAAGGACCCTGTGACAAGGGAGTGGACCCTTGAAGGAGGTGCTCTTGTCCTAGTTGATAGAGGAATTAATTTGCGTGATAGTTGAGTTTGACAAATGTTTTAGTAGAAGGATTCCTAGCCAAATATCCTTCAACCTATTTCCACTGAATCAGGGTGTCATTTTTCTAACCGCAGGGTTAGTATTCATGAAGCCATGGGAAAACAAGGCATCAGTATATCAAAGGCAGGAACTGCTATGTCTCTCCAAGCGCGCTGCAGCGTCGACATTGGTGCAGTGAAAAACTTCATATATTTCTGGATGAATCTTTCTTTCCTAAGATAGAGATATAACAAATTTATATATCAGATATGGACTTTCTCCCGCAATGTGGAATCGATTGATCCTATTATATCGCGATTCGATGTCCATCCGTGTTGTTAAGGTCTGCCCTTCTTTTGTTTACATTACTGTGCATATTATGAGTTCACATGTTTTTTTAAATCTATATTAGATCTTGGTCTTATTTAATTAAATGGCAATGTGCGGGGGAATCTTTATGCACAGGATGTCGTCGATCCAGTCACAGATGAAATGCTTGTGGATGGTCATGCCAGATGAGTTTACACGTGATTTTCTTGGTCCTTCATCCCCTTCGTCCGTCCTTCCACCTGGGACACCTGCATCGGCCACACCTAGAAGCATGGCTATCTCCTTCACAGACTCTAGGCACCGCAAGACCAGCAATTGCCAACCTCCTCATGTTTGACGTCTACGATCTTGATCAGCTCACCACCGTCCTCTCTAACTCATACCTCTGCCACCTCCTTGTCCCCACTACACCCGAGTCCGTCGCTGCCATCAAGGGCATCGACTGCTCTCTCGACCTCTTTGATGGTAAGAAGAAGATTAAGCTCGACCATGAGTAAGACTTGACAGTGGTGAGGCATCTGCATGGTGTCACCATGTACGGTGAAGGGATGGCGGCGGAGGGACGGTGGGCCTTTTGGGGTCCCAAACTTTATGGGGTCCTCAGCCAAAATTGCGGTTGATTCTGTCCTCTTCTTTTGCGTACCTTTCCATCAGCAATTTTTTGCCCTCCATTCTCGGTTGAACTGATCTAAAAATTACATGATGGATCTAGTTCAACCAATAATTTTTCCAAGAGGACCATAGGCGCTTTATATTTGGTAAACAAAAAATATTTGAATTTGAGCCGAGTATAATGATGTTCTTAATGATTAGATACTTTCTCAAGGCATGCTCAAGAAGTATATAACATATGCCGAGTTAAATGTCTTCCCCAAATTGCATGATGCTGATCTGGATGAGCTCACACATTTTTGCGCTGAACTACGTCGAGAGTCTACCGTGAGATCTTTGACAACATTGCTTTTCCATGGTGCCATCTAAGGGATTGTTGGATGCCTTAGGAACAGCATATATTTTGTCTCTCTAACCCACAATATGTTGGGCATCGGATGATTGGTGCAGCACGGCCAAAGGTTTCGAACAGCAGTGAGGCATATTGAATCAATGATTCGGATATCAGAAGCGCGTGAGAGTCTGAGTTACGTGTCACAAGAAGATGCGGACATGCATGGCGATACGTATCTTGCTTGGTTCTCCAAAAGGTATGACAAGCGCCAGCTTCTACGTCCTTTCTCAGTTGTTCAAGAACGAAAGTCACTATCAAATTAGCTCCTTAAAAATGAAGTCACACCAAGCTTCGGGATCTTCTTTAGTCTTTATATCCACACTTTGCCCTCTAAGCATGCTTAAGTGGAAGTTAAAATCCTGGTTCCCCTTTTTAAAGGGGACTAATCTTTGTTTATTTTGAAGCCATATATATTTTAGATTTAGATAAATAAAAGTTGCATTTTTTCAGGTCAAAGTGCAGTGCTTTGCTAGAGGGAAGACACTCTTGATTAGCAGCTCATCTTGTTATTGCCATGCTGTTCTTTTTCTCTATTGGTTGCCTTTCTCAGGTTTAATAGCTTGGTTATTCCTTTTTTTGGCTTAATTCTTGAATAGGAATAGATTTGCTGGTTTTGAAGCACCCCCCCAATCTTTTTTTTTTTATTTTTTGGTAGTAGCAGCTAGCCCACTTATTGTGGAGATCACATGCAGATGGTATCCTCTTATTCTATGTTTTTTTCTATTTGTTAATAAATTAGTTAACTACCGTTTAATATCCCTGTGATTTAAAGAAAATATGCCACAATTTTTGAGTCTACAATTGCCCAAGGTTATCCTAATTGTCTTTTTTTCTGATGTAAAAGATTTCATAATTGTCAAAGGCCTATTGCATGCATATATGGATGTGCGTTATTGATTTCTTGGTAGTCATGTTGCTCAGATATGCTGGAATGATTTGCCTACCAAACAAGAATGTTGAGTTTATTATGAGCCGCTATGCATCCTGCAATTCTAGCACGTTAGCCATAAATAAGTTTTCTTAGTGACTTTGTCCGATGAAAACCAGCTGGCTCATCCATTCAACTAAACCGAACTCATTCTGCGGTTTTAAGTTCTTTGTTTAATTTTTCCCTAGCAAGTCTAATAAGCTTCTTCTAGCTCAGGATTGATTGAGCTGTTAATATTGGTGCCTAGGGCTGTTAACGAATTGGACATAATCGAACACTTCACTGTTCGAGATTGATTGGTTCGAATTTCTATTTAGTTCGTGCTCGATTCGAGTTCGAATGTATTCAAGAAAATTCTGTTCGAGATCGAGTTCGTTATGTTCAAATTCAGCTCAAATTTGGCATGAGCTCGACTCAAGAGCTCGTTATGTTCGAATTCGGCTTGAATTCGACTCGTCTACAGTAATATAAAAAAATAAAACTCAAACATCAATAAAATAGCTTTTATTTATGTTTAAAATCTTAGTACAATATACAATCATAAATTTTTACATACTACCATATCTATTTCAAAAAAAATTACAACTCAAATAATTTTACAAATTACAATGACTCACAATAAGAATTACAGCTGAGTATACAATGACTCAACATTAAACCATTCTGCAAATATAAGATAAATAAAAAAAATCAAATAACATGAATCAAGTCAGTCAATATAAAAAAAATAATAAGAATATAAAAATAAACTGAAAATATTTTAAACAGTTAGCAATCAACATTAAACCAATTTTTACCAATTGATAAGAGTAAAAAAGTAACAAAAATTCTGAAAAAAAAGTAACAAAAATTTTTAAGTAACGAAAATAGGAGAGAAAGATAAAAAAACTTTATAAATAGATATAAGCAATTAACCTCAGCTCACTGGTTCTTTGTCCAGTGAGCAAGCTCCATGACCACGGTTCCATGCATGATAGTCGCAGGCTCATAGTTTGAACTTCAAGACCACCATTGCACCACCGGTCCACCACTGACCACTAAAAAATCCACTGCCAGTTGAAGCAACCTTCATCGGCTTATCAGAGCTGCTACAACTCCAGCAGCCATCAGTGGGCACTAGGGCAGTAACCAAAGCCCAATGGTAGTTACCACGTTGAGAGAGCAACCAACATGAACAAACATCATCAGAGAAAAAAAAAGTTGCATAAATATCATTCGAACCAACTGCACTATCGATAAAAAAAGGAAAGATCAAAAGAGAGGCAAAGAAAAGTGGGATTAGGATTTCGGCCAACTGTGTCGTCGGTGGAAAAATCCAAAGAGAGGTAGAGAAAATTGGGATTAGAATTTCGGCCAGCTACACCGTTGGCGGAAAAAGAAAAGAGAGGCGGAGAAAATTAGGATTAGGATTTGATTAGGATTTCGACCAGCTACACCATTAGTGAAAAAAAGAAAGAGAGGTGGAGGAAACTAGAAATAGGGTTTTAGCCAGCTGTGCCACTGGTGGAAAAAGAAAAGAAAGGGGCTGGGATTAGGGTTTTGGCCAGCTGCATCATCGGCGAAAAAAGAAAAGAGAGGCAGAGGAAGCTAGGATTTGGGCTTCGACCAGCTATACCGTCGGTGGAACAAGGAAAGAGGTGGAGATCAAGGTCGAGCCATCAAGGGATGAAACGAGCAATTGAGATTAGGGTTTCGGCCAGCTGTGCCGTTGGTGGAAAAAAAAAGAGAGGCGAAGAGGTCGAGCAGTCGAGAGATGAGACGGAAGTTAGGATTTGAGGGAGTATAAGAATATATATAGGTTGAGATTAATTAATCACCACCATTGGCGAAGAGGTCGAGAGATGAGATGGAAGTTAGGATTTGAGGGAGTATAAGAATATATATAGGTTGAGATTAATTAATCACCACCATTGGATCATTAATCCAATGGTGATAAATCAAGACCTTCTTCATGATTATTAAAACATATATATATAATGCTATAATAATGTACAGTATATAGTATATATACTAAAAAATACTAAAAATCTCATAAAAAATAAATATATTAGTATAATATGTATATAAATATATATAATATAAAATTTATTTATTTATTTTATCATGCTTTTATCGATCCAAATACGATCGAATAAAAGCTTGTTCTAGTTTGGATCGTTAAGGTATCGACTTTCACTACTACAAAAATGGCCTATGACAGCACTTACTATGGCAGCGGTTTTTGAAAACACTATCATAGCATCTATGGTAACAATTTTCGTTAACTGCTGCTATAGGTCGGATCTATAGCAGTGGTTTAGCAGCAATTTTTGTAACCGCTGCTATAGATCCGATATATAGCAGCGGTTAACGAAAATCACTATCGTAGATCGAACTTATAGCAGTGGTTATAAAAAACCACTGCCATAAGTCGACCTATAGCAGTGGTTCATTGTAACCACTGTCATAAGTCGGACCTATAGCAGCGGTTAGTAGGAACCGCTGCTATAATATGATTTATGGCAGTGGTTAATTGTAACTATTGCCATATATTTTTTTAAAATATTATATAATTTAAAAATTTAATGCCCATCTTCATCGTTCATTATCTAAATAATTATTATTAGTGTTGTCGCAAAAGGTTATCTCGATCTGATGGCCCTAGCTTCGTCGATCAGAAAAATTTGATTTCGATGACCACGAACAATGATGCGATGATCTGATAGATGAAGACCTCCGATGGATCCAAAAATATGCAACAATGATCTCGATGATATTTGTAGCATACTAGTAAAGTTTTACTTCAATCGGATATCGTTATCTTGATCAATTTAGTATAGGTTAGTATCGGCCGTTAAATGATAAATGATTGATCAAAGGACCAAATGGTGTTCGATTATGAGATAATTTTTTTTTATAAATGATCTTGGCTACTACTTTAATTATTTTTTATGATGGTGATTATAAAATTCAACTCATAAGATGAAGAATGATCTAAAACTATACATCTCCTGATAACCATTCTGAAACTTCACTAGTTGTTATGCTCGTGCTTTTGCAATATCTGCTTAACATGAATAGTTTATATAAAAATGATTTGAATTTTACTATCATCATCATATAAAATATTTAAAATTATAATAAAAATCATTTAACTAAAAAATTATCTCATAATCGAATGCCGTTTAATCCTCTGATTGCTTGTTTATAATTTAACGGTCGAAATTATTCCATACTAAATTGACCATGATAACGATATCCGATTAAAGTAAAACTTTGATAGTATGCTACAAATATCATTAAGATCATCGTTGCAGATTTTTGGATCCATCAGAAATCTTCATCTATCAAATCATCGTATCGTCATTCGTGATTGTCGAAATCGAATTTTTATGATCGATGAAGCTAGGGCCATCGGATCGAGATTATCTTTTGCGACGATACTTTAATAATAATTATTTAAATAATGAATGATGAAGATGGACATTAAATTTTAAAATTATATAATATTTAAAAAATATATATATTTTTCATCTATGGCAGCGGTTATAAAAAATCGTTGCTATAGATCTATGGCAGCGGTTATAGAACCACTGCCATAGATCTATGGCAGTGGTTCGATAACTGCTGCCATAGGTTAGGGTAAAAATCTTCAAATTTTTTCTTTCCTTTCATGCATGCTTGATCTCTCTCTCCCCCTCCTCTTCATCGTCGATGAGGCTCCTCCCCTCGACCGACGTTGCCCCTCCTCCCTCCGACCGACATCGCCCATCCTCCCCCCATGGCCGACGTCGACCCTCCTCCCCCCACGGCTGACGTCGACCCTCCTCCCCTCGACCGGTGTTGACCCTCCTTTCCCTTCGACCGACGCCGCCCCTCCTTCCCCTCCCTCTCCGGCCACCCCATCCCCAACCGCCCCTCCCCGCCACCTACCACCCCTGCCCGACCCCCCACCCCTCCATCCGACCCTCCCTCTCCGGCCCTCCCATCCTCAGTCGCCCCTTTCCGCCACCTGCACCCCCCACCCGCCCCCCCACCCCTCCATCCGACCCTCCCTCAGCCCTCCGCCGAAACTTTTCCTCTGGCGAACCCCCCTACACCCTCACTCGGCCCCCCGCGAAACCCCACCCCCTCATCCCTCCATCCGACCCTCCCTCGATCCCCAATGGAACCCCCATCCGACCCTCCTTTGGCCCTATGAAACCCCACCCCCCACCACCATTCTGATCCTCCTCCGATCGAGTGCGAAGCCTCCTTCAGCCTCCTCATCACTATGCCTCCCCTCCCCTGGCCCCCCATCCCCGACCGCCCCTGCTCTCTCTCTCTCTTTTCTCTCCTTTTATCTTTTCTCTATCTTACTATCTTATTTTTATTTCGCAGGTTACCTCTAATGCCATCGTCCTCCTCTAGCATCGTCGTCAACGACCCTCGAAGCTTTCGGTGCGACCCGCTCTCTATAGCCGTAGATATAATTTTTTTTTATAATATTATTTATTAATCATATATATTTATAATAATTTATAGAATATTTATAATAAATATTATAAATATTTATTATAAATATTATAATTATCTGCATGCCATAGTTTTTGGATCGTGCCGTGACGGTAGCCTTGGACCGTACCATATCGGTGGCTGTGGATTAGATTTGTCAATGAGTTGGGTTCGGATCGAAATCTGGATATTCAAATTCGGATCCAATTTTAATTATCGATATCAGATCCGAATCTGAATATTCGATGGATCTGTACTTGAGAGAGAAAGGGAGGGATCCGGTCTCGCCGCCTTCATTGGGAGGGAGGGGGTCCGACCTCATCGATGAGGGAGATAGAGAGAGAAAGAGTAGGAGATTGAGAGAGCGAGAGAGGGAGGGAGGGGGTCCGATCTTGCCGGCATCATTGGGAGGGATGGGGTCCGGTCTTGTCGGCAAGGGAGATCAAGAGAGTGAGAGAGGGAGGGATGAGGTCTGGCCTTGCTGACAAGGGAGATCGAGAGAGGGAGGAAGATCGAGAGATGAAAAAGCTGGGAGGAAGGGGTTCGGCCTCGCTACCATCGCTGGCAAGAGAGATCGAGAGAGGGAGTGATCAAGGGGATGGCACACAGCCGAGCTAGCTCGGATATGCAGTCGAGCTGGCTCGAGTCTTGATCGAGCCAGCTGGGGGAGGACCCTAGCTAGATGTCTCAGGCACGGAGCTGGCTCGGCTTTCGAGCGAATAGAATTTGATATGTCACAATATTATATTGATTAATATTCATTAACGTTGTAGGTCACAATGGCACCAAAATGCCATCTAGCTTTCAACCCTGCCTCTTGGTGGGTTATGCACAGTTCTGCATTTGAAGAGCAGTCGAAGCATATTCCATCCACCTCAGGGCATCGGTTGCTCAGGAATCTTCACCGTCGGCATCTACTCCACCGACGGCTGAGCCTCTACATCGTAGGCATTTGAGTGTACATTTTTATTATATTAGCATAATTTTATTTTTTATATAGTATTTGTACACTTATATATTTGCATAACGTATTTGCATTGTAGGTGCATCATCCAACCAGATATTTTGCCGTCCCACACGTATGGCACACGTGTAGAACCGCCAGCATCAGATGATGGTGCAGTATGATGCGAAGGAGATGTCGGTAGGGGAGACCACACAGAAGATGCATTTCTTTTATGGAGTGCTTATGAGGTGGTTGGACATCATTCCTAAAGAGCCCAGAGACTGACGTTTGATGGATGCTGCCATCAGGGAACGAGTATGGAAGGAGATATGGGTAAGTACGTGCATCTTAGTTATATTTATGTATTTTATATATTTACACTATATATGTTTGATTAGAATAATTTTGTAACTGATTTTTAATACATTTGTGCAGATGAGGTACGACTTCCCCAATCACGAGAGGGCTCGAGATGCCCAACTGAAGAAGATCGGTGAGTTGTACCGGGGTTACAAGGTCAAGCTCCACAAAGGATGACTCGAGCACCGACGAGACACTCCAGAGGAGCTTGTTCCTTAGATATAGGACTGTCCTCCGAGTCAATGGGAGAGGATGGTTAGACACTACAGGAGCTAGGAGTTCGAGGTAAAATTCTTAACTTTAGAATTTCTCTATACACTTAAGATTTTATTTAAATATTTTTTAAATATTTATTATTTATTTGAATACTTGTTAGACTACCTTCCGACAGAATCGGGAGAACCATGCAGTCTAAGAGTATACGCACACTCTAGGCTGCGAGTCTATGGCCAGTCGTGTGCATAGATAGATAATTAATTCTAAAACTTACTAGATTAATTAAATTCATATTTTTTATCATCTTTTTGATAAATTTGTTCTTTGTTATAACTGATGAGAAATGGAATGATGCCCAGCTATAGTGAGATCTTCCGATCCAGCCAGACTGATAAGACGGGTAGGCTGATGAATGCCACGATCGAACGTATTTTTGTAAGGATTAAATATATTAGTATATATGATTAGTATTATAGTATTTCTTATAAAATTTTATTTCAATTTATAATTACAAGATCAGTTAGATGCACTCGCTCGCGAGGGCCCGGATACCTCTGGGTCCCATGACCATCTGTCTCTGGTCTTGGGGTCTGAGCACTTTGGGAGGATCCGATGCAGGTCCGGATACACGTCGACGAGCTACTGGTCCGAGGTGAGCGTCTCCTCATAGACTTTCGGTATCGTCAGTCGGAAGGAGCTTGAGGAGGCATTGGTACGGGCAGATCATGCTGCGACGCAGGTAGATTGGACTGAGGAGCGCGCATCTTATCTGGAGGGCATCATGAGAGATATGATGTCGATGCTCAATATGCATTTTGGAGTCACGAACTTTAAGGATATGTTGGCCCGTATTCCAACTCCAGCTTCGGCTCCGGCTCCCGGTGACGACGACGACGACGATGTAGATTTAGGAGACTTTTGATGTATTTTATTTTTTTAAAAAAATATTATAATAAATTTTATTCGATAATAAAATTTTAGTATTTTAGAATAATTTTTATGTTTATTATATTTTCTTATGTTATATATCTATATTTATCAGATAAAATATATAAAAAATAAAAAAAAAATATTTTTTTTAATTATTCAAGATCTACGATAGTGGTTTTGTAACCACTGCCATATCCATGTCAACCGCTACCATTGGTCCGGTACCAACCATTATACTAGATCTATGGCAGCGGTTATAAAACTTAACCGCTGCTATAGATTATCTATGGCAGCGGTTACGAAATCGTTGCTATAGATATCCTATGGCAACGGTTACATAACCACTGCGATAGATCGATCTATTGCAGTAATTTATAAACTGCTGCAATAGAAAATCTATGGCAGCGGTTCTAACAACCGCTGTCATAGAGCTACGGTGATGGCATAATGACAGTGATTTTCTAACCGCTGCCATATCTTATGACAGCAATTTTTTGGACTACGATAGCGGTTAAAAACTATTATCGTAGCCCTTTTTTATAGTAGTGTTTAAAAATCATGTTTGTGTTTGATTCTACGATTTAACGAGCGAGTCAAACATAATTTGATAATGATTCAAACATTTCAAACAAATCAAACAATGAGCTAAACTGACAGTCCTATTGATGCCACTCTTTGAAGAAAAATTATCATTTAAGGTACAACTGATATGGTTTTATAGTTTAGTAAGTACATGATGTTAAAATTAAGAAAGATTGCAGTGAACTGCTCTTGCATCTTCTGCATGTTCTTGCGAAGGATGCATTGCATTTTGAAGAAATTAAATTAGGTTGAGGAGCTGTAGAGTAAGATAATAGTAAACAAAACAACCTATTGCAAAATTATCTATTAATTAATATGAAATTCAAAATAATAATAATTAATCATATGCAAAAAAATAAAAATAATGATTTATGTGGTTCACCCTTTGGCTTACGTGATAGATGGAGTACAAAGAATATACAATGACTTAAATAATAAAATGTGTGATTATAGTATATACAGCCAGTGAGAAATTAAAGGCCGAAATGTCCATACGGCCCAAAATATACAAATGGGTTGGATCGTACTGCAAGGGCTGCAATCCCGCTAGGTCAACGGTGAGCTGTGGGCTTGGGCCGTCATATTAAATTCCACTGCCACCATAGCTTTCATGAAGAACTTGCTTGTCTTCTTCTCTTCAAAATATCATCCGATCACACCAAAATCCGAGGCACACTCAATACAATCGTCCCTTGTATAACATTTGTCTCCTAGAAGCTGATTAAAAGGTTGTAACTTCTGTCTTCTAAGTTGTGTTTTGGTGTGCTCAGGAATATGAAATATATGATTTGAAGCCATCCTTTTCGAGCACACATCTCAGAAATAGCAACTTCATTCGTGATGAAGGATATGCGGTGATTAGACACCCTATTGCGAGATGACGCAGCTAGCGCGGTGGTCTTTGCTTTTTCATCTTAAACAAGAGCCGCTCCGTTTATACCATCAAAGTTCGCAAGAGGATATCTAGATATTTAATTAGCTGTCCGACTCCGTTTATACTAAAACATCTTGTGAAAAATTAAGAAATGCCGCACGTTAGGTTTGCATGCTTTTTTTTTTTTTTTTGGGTATGAAAAATAATGTTGACATCATGGTAATTAGTTCCTCACAAGATTTTTAATTCCTGTGGGAGGATGTAAATGCCATCCTGAAGTTTCTGGATTACGATAATTCATGATTTTAATTTCATAAAGAATGCTTGGGATTCTGGATTATGGTAAACCTTGTGAAACCACTCCCGCTTCCACTTGCTCTCCGTTCTTTCTTAATTTTCGACGCATCCTTCTCTTTTTCTCTAATTGAAGTCCGGAATAAAACCCGGTTCTATAATTGTTGTTTTTGAATAAAAACAATATAAATAGAAATTAATCCTTATTAAAAAGAGCTGAAGTGGCTGTGCCGGTGGATGGCCACTTGGGGACGCACGTAAAGCCTTGCGCATACCGTCTTTACTTCGTAGCCGGGTTGTTAAAGATATTTCGGCATCATGGTTGTACGATGTGATGCTTTTGAGCCAAGGCACAAGCCCCCTTTAAGAAGCCCTTTCTCAAATTGTATTCAGTTATCAAGCTGCTGCGATCGTTGTTAATAAGCACCCAGAGAATCTGATGCATTGATGTCTGTCAAAGCTGGCTGGGAGTTGGTATGGTGAAAAGAGACGATCCAAAGATGCACCTTGCATTCCTTGGGAGTTAAGCTATGGACTCCTGGATGCAATTCAGGTAAGCTCACATACGTCCGCTGCAAAGATTTTTGACCAAAGAAATTAAGCTTTTAATTCGTTATATACATCGATAAAGAACATTTTCAGATCCCATGACTCAGAAATTATATCTGTTGCTATTACACACAAGTTACGATGCAACACAATTTACTCATCATTAATTAGGAGTCTAGAAGAATCAGTATCCATACAGATATGCTTGGTGAAACATGCTTTCCATTCCTACAATTTCAGGGAAGATACATTTGAAACAGCTTTAAGGACCGTGCACTGCACTAAAAGAAATGCTGCATGGCCTTTTGTTATTTTATAATTACATGGATTGGTACATGCCTTTTTTTTTTTTTTTTTTCTTTTTTGCTTTAAAGCAGCAAAGTTCTACAACTAATTAAAAATAGCACCAAACAATTTAACTAAAAAACAAGCAAGTAAAAGCTGAGAATCCTAGAGATCAAGCACCACGCCAGATGATGATACCACTTGGATTTATTAAAGTCAGGTGGCCACACACACCACGATTCCTTTCCTTGTTCTTCTCTGGGTCAGGCCCATCTCCAAGGCTCACTTGCTAAACGAATTGAAGGAGTCTTTTACCTTCCTGTAGTCAATCTCCTACACGCTCCTTTCCAACATCTCTTGGTACCTCTTGAAGGACTCCAGCTTCTGCATCCTCATCTGCCTATGGAACCTTCTTATGAACACATCGGCTACGTGGTCGATCTCGTCCTCGAGGATGAATTCTGAACCATCCTCCTTGGAGTTCCTAACCAGATCGATCACCGATCCAGTGGCATCCCCAAGTCCATCATCATCATCCTCATCATCAAATAGTGAGTGCGTAAGATCTGGATAATCATCATCATCATCATCGTCGTCGCGGTTGACTGCCTCAGTACGTGTGGTGCTCGGCGTAGCCTCGTTTTCTCCTGCATTATAAAGCACTATGGCCTTGCTGTAGTCCTCGGTGTTGGTGGGAGTTTCTCCACCTTTCTCTTGGCCCATCAGTGCATGGATCTTGTGGTTGATTGCACTCATCAACAGCTTCTTGTGCCGAAGCAGTCCGAATATGAGGAGCCGGCTCTTCATGGCACTAGTTTTGCTCTTCACGGCCATAGACTTGGCCTTCACCATGTTGACAATAAGAGAGAATACCTGCTTGAGGAAGTTGGAAGCCTTGTTCTTCATCTTTGCAGAAGTGAGGTCGGAGAATATGCACAGAGCTGGAAGAGATGAAGGAAGGGGAGCGTCCAAAAAAGGTTCCGAATTTAAGTGCTCAGGCATGAAATTAATGTGGCTCGGAAGAAAGAGATAAAAAAGTTGGCGGAGTTTGAGATACAGAATTTAGAGGGTATAAGGAGTACTGCTAAGCTGCTGAATTTATTGAGAAAAGGAAAAGGATATGTTCATACGAAGCTGGTAGTGGTTTACTGGTTTAGTATGAGAGAGGAAGAGAGATGGCAGTGGTCTTGGCGTGCAAGAGGGATGATAGGTTAGTACAAACTACAGAGATACAAAGAGGTGGTTGTTTTGGCATGGAGGTTGTCCTGTGGGGATCGATGGCTATTTATAGAGGCGGGGAGGACGGTGGTGTGCTACTTCTGCTCATGTGAGTGGTGATTAGACTTGGCAGGAAAGCTCTCAAAAGTTAGGAGTGGGCACGAAGAAAACGTAGTAAAGTTGAAAGGCTAAAAAAAAAAAAAGCAAGGACGGGACCGACGGAGCACAAGCACGACACGAGAAAGATACCAAGGAGATAAAGTAGTCTTGGAGGCAACTTGGCGACCTACGAGGGGCAAGAGTTTGGGTGTTGGAGACTCACCTTAAGGTTTCGCTTTGGCTTGGGAATTCCTTGCGCGACAGTCGTGTTAGCCCTCTTTTGAATTATTTGACTGCATGACTGTTGGCTTCGGGTCATTCCCTTATTGTTCGGTCACCGAAGTATCCCACAGAAATTAACCCAACAGCTAACCTTGAGTTGGGAGCTTTAGATGCTTTATCGATCTCAGTAGCCGCTGCTAACTTCCTCAGCCCTTCTCTATTTAGTTTTTAATGATTTCTACAAACTTGAGTTTTTTACGAAACCGCCTCCCGTAAAGCAAGCAGAAAAAGGCTTAACCAGCTGTCATCCTCACATGCACGGCATATCCTTTGAACTCTTAGGCATAAAGCAAGTTGGGAAGGAATATTTTTAAATGAAGAAGGCTGTAAAGCTTATGGACTACATTTTATTCGTTGCTTAGCTCATAAACATTGTCGAATTATAGAACAGGGTTTTTGTAAGGCTTGTGACAATGCAAATTTTGTCTCGTGCATGCTTGTCCCACTTATCTTTTTTTTTTTTTTTTTTCATGAGTTCGAGATTTTCTCCTATCCAAATGGAAGTTGATTGACGTACTTTTATTGATCTTGATAGATTCAAGAATCTTATCAAAGTTGATCCTTAAGGCTGGAATTGTTGCAACATATTTGGGGCGTGTTTGATTTGTGATCGGAAACGGAACACATTGGAAGGTGAATAGGAATAAAAATAATTCATGAACAAAATTGGAATCGAGATCAATGAATATTGGGGAAGCATAGGGATTGGACTTTGGTGAATTGTGGCATTTTCATTCGTCTTTAGAATTAGAATAAGAATGGAACCTTTTCAATCACATAATTAGAATGAAAGTCACTCAATCATACTCCACCATTCTTATAACAACCACTAGTATTGCAACATAAAACTCTCTCTACAAAATTGTAATACAAAAGAAAGTATGTTGAGCTTTTATTGAACTTCGACGTTTGTAATAAATTTGAGCTTTGAGCAATGGTGGTGTACCTTGTTAAGATGATTTTTTTTTTTGGATACAAACGGATGGTCACACCATACGAGAGCAGCTCAAAAGATCAAGATACACAAAATTTCGTAAGACCAACGGACAATCCTCATCCTATCTCCACACTCAATTTCAAGAGTGCTCTACAACAAATTAAATGCCGCTACCTACTCTGCTGCAATATTCATCTTCCGGTAGATACGCCGGACTACAATAGTTTGTTGAAGAGAGATTCAGATATTCTTAATAAGCGGATGACTCTCAAGTTATCTGGTTTATCTCTAAATCCAAGAGATAACAATAACAGAGTCATCTTCCAGAAAAATTCTCTCTGCGTGAAGCTATTGTCCGACAAAGATGACACCGGCCCGGGCGACATGAAACTCTATAGTTGAGATCGAAGGCTCAAAAAGGTGCCACCAGTCTTTCATGGGGACTGCGGATAACAAAGCTAGCTCTGCCCCTCCCGGCCCTGACACAATAGCCACAGATATAGATTTCACAAAATTAGTTTAGTTGCCCATTTGGATCAGTGGCAACAGTTGTTAGAATCCACCAGCAACATTATATTTATAGGACTCAGGAGCTTGTTGGTTATTAGCGAGGCACTTATCAAAAGTTATATGGTATTGCACCAAAAAGGAAAGGAGTGTAGTTCCCTAGTAGGATCATATGGTATTGCATCAGTACTGATACTTCACCACCAAAAGTCAAGCATCCGCATCATTTGGAAATAAATTACGTTGCAAGTGGCTCCGTGAGTTTCAAATCTAAACCCAACTTTATTTAAGTTCTGATATTGAATTTGCTAGTGACGTTAGAAATAAAATGCTGATTGACTCCAACTCGTTAAAATCAGATCTTAGGATCTCCGAAGCCATTTGTTTTGCCACCACCATTGCAACACAAACTTTCCTGTCACATTTTCACCGTTAAATATATATACTAGACAAATGCTGCACATTGCAACAAACAAAAGGTGGCAACTTTGACATTTAGCTGAGATTAGCATTGTGCTACCATCCGTTACGGAGATTTTGTAGTATGTGTTAATGGAGAATCTCATGCTGGTCATTTAGCTTTGAGGCCACAAAGGCTAGAGCTTGCATTGGATAATTATTAACAGTGAGGACATTTACTAATTTTTGAAGAAAAACGCTTACGGATTTATCAGCAAATGACTGAAGTTGGTGATATTATTGCCGTATGTCACCATATTAGACTTATGCAATTGTGGAAATGTAGTTTTTTAATGGAAAGACCCTTGGGCTGATCCGGCACTCTTCCGCCGAAAAAATTATTTTTTGGATCAGTTCTAACATATCGTTTTGGGACCAATTCAACCAAGGCTCGGTATTGGAAAGGAAGAGATCATAATCAATCACAATTTTGGTTGCTTTTCGAGCCGGATCGTAACCCAATTGAGGCATGGATATGTTTAGTTGCAAACCGTTTGGGTTCATCAGATCAATTGTAAACGTAACCAATGGCGATTTTCCATTTGGAGATGGGAGGAGGGAGACCAGAGAGAATTTTCAATTTGGGGAAACTATAGCCAGTGCTGTCAGCGGATGAGATGATGGGAGAAGAAAAGGAACATTGACTGACCTATATATAATTGGGAGCATCAACATGCTTTGATACTAATTGTTAAGGATCTAATATCAACGGATTACGATAGAATGAAAGAAGAAAACCAAAACGAAAACAATCAAGTACGTGGATTAGTCTAAACGCTCATCTCCACGGGATATGTAGAACTTCATTATGGAAAAAAAAGATACAAGAGGAGATTACCCACTCTTAACTCACGTATGTAGTCATCTCAAAAAAAAGTTATCCTTACCAAACTCTCTCTTGGAGACCCTCTAAAACGATCGCAGTCCGTCGCCTAGCTGTCTGTCCAAAGCCCTTCTCCTACTGTCGCTAGCATTCTTCTCTCTGTTCCAATCATTTTAGGCTCTCTCAAATTCATCAGGCCACACTTTCTATCTCAAGTCACGGTCCTTCTGTCAAGCCACATTTTCTATCTTTCTCGGTCTGCTGCTTAAATAGCCATGGTCACAGTCTAAAACCCAAGCAAAAATGGAGAAGGATCATCCGCAGTCCGCGGGAAGAAAGAACTCCATCGCGCGTCCGCGAGGCCACCTGGGCCCAAGCCGCATGCGCCTGGGCCTGGGCTGTGCTCGGGCGTGCTTGGCCTGGGCTGCGCGTGGCGTTGGGCCATGCGCCCGTGCCTGGGCCGCATGCCCATGCTGGGCCGCGCCTGGGCCTGGGCCGCATGCATGCACTGGGCCGCGTAGGGTTGTTGGGCTGCACCCGTGTGCTAGTGCCTGCCTGGGCCAGCTCTAGCGGACCCGCGTGCCTGGGTCGCACATCTATGGACCTATCGACTGTGGGTCCCATTTTGATGATTTGCATATTTTTTTCGTTAATATAAGAGAATTTAAGATATTTTTCTCAACATATATAGCTTCTAACTGACCTTGGGTGCTCGACAAAGTGCTCTCCTGGATGGATGAGATCTCTCCACACCTCATCGACCATCCAACGCACCGCCTATGATGCCTTGAAAGTTGAATTCATTCTTGAGGTAAACAAAGGGCATCCGATCCTCAGATTTTGAACAATCGTGTTCTAGGGGTAGGGGGGTTGTTGAATCTATGCTTCCAGATCGACGGGAGCGGCACAGCCACCGTCTGCTTGCTGTGGCACTAGTATTTGGCCGGGGCAGGGGGTGCGAAGGTTAGGGTGGTGGGGGAGCGGCTATCGTACCGGGCAGTGGGAGAGGCATGGGGGCGGGATGCAGTGTGGTGCTTCACTTTTGGGAACTCGGATCATACTGATACCTCTCTCGATGGAAAAATTATTAGTTGAACCACAAGGAGCCAACTGCCAGCGATGGTAGTGGAGGCTTGAGTAGATGTGCTCTGGAGGAGACGAGAGAGGAGAAAGGGGTGCGTCATCTCGCTAGAGGAGTGGAGGAGACGGGTTTGATTAAAAAACATGATTGATTCCATCTGCAATTGATCCGGTGAAAAGAAAATGGGCTACAACCAAATGGATCCATTTGTGACCCAAAAAGCAACCAAATTGGGATTGATTAGGATCTCTCCTTCCAATTTGCCAATTTTTGTTCCCTCCATTAAATTTGCAATGTATGGAGCCTTGGTTGAATTGATCTAATGGACTTGATTCAACTAATAATTTTTACTTTTATCAGCCTTGGATCCCTAACTAATCCAAAATTCTTGCTCTGATCCCCATGATCCTCTATAGTGCCTAATTTGCAACATAAGAGTCTGCTGCAGTACCCATGGCTACCATCAGAAGATGACTTTCATCTAATAAAATATATTATATATAAGAGCACTTTACCTGATGGCAGTCTATTAGTAACCATCAAGCATTACACCAGATTCTATGGTGCAAATCACACATTCATGCTCCACCCAAAGGAAGATTTTCTATAGTGCATTATTTGCACTACAAAGCCTAATGTAGCACTTGATGATTGCCATCAAAAGATGCATGGCCATCAAACAAGTCATACCATGTATCATATGTAAGGATGCCTTGTTTGATAGTCACTCATTTTTTGTTGATGCTATCAAGCATAGCACCGATCTTTGAGACTATTGTTTGATGTCCTGTTTGAGTTAAATATCCCATCCATATAATACACTATTTAGAGGGACCTTTAGCTTCTTCTTTGGATGGTGTGGGAAAGAGAGAAAGGGAGAGAGTGAGATTTATTCTTTCCGGTGAGGCGCGAGAGAGTCTTCTTGTATGGGTCAATTTTTTAATAAAATATTTTTTCTTTTTTCAAATCTTTCTTCCAGCTTCTCTTCTCTTCTCTATTATTTTTTCTTTGATATTTGTTCTGAATTTTTGGCTGACACGTTCAATCTACTTTAAATAGCATATCATTCTATATATGATACATAAGAGTATCCTATTTGATGACCATCCATCTTCTTCTGATGGTGGTGGCTATCAAGTATTTTACTGGATTTTATAGTGTAAACCATGCAAAGTTCGGTGGAGCACTTGATGGTTACTATAAGAAGAGATAGACAACCATCAAACAAGATGCACAGTATACGGCGTATACGAGCATCTTATTTAATGATTGTTCATCTCCTGATGGTGGCAATTGAGTTCTATATTGAACTCTTTATGGTGTAAACTGTATGCTGCCGAGCATCCATTCTCTTGTCAACCATCATATTTGGCAACTGAACACTGCCGCTGAAGTCGCTAGCCCATTTTTCTGCACCCTTGGAGCATGCTCCCACATAAAGTGGGATTTTGCGTATGAAAGAACTTTATTTGATTCTTGTTCTTTCCCACCCACTCTGAACTAAAAAACACATTCAAAAGTCTAAAGTTTCTATGGTTCCAAGTCTAGACGTTATAATTTTGGGAACTCAAACGTGGAAAATAGGGTCCAAGGCTTTGGCTCACAGGTCAATTGCGGGAGCCAGCTGCCTGCTCCTTAAAGGAGAAAAGTATCGGGAGGACAAGTTAGTAGAGTAATGGTTATTGGCTTAGTGAAAGGTGGCCAATATAGGGGGGTTGCAAAGCCGTTCCATGAAGATATCTTGCTTGGAAAAAGAGAAGCGGTGCAGAAAATATCTTCCCAGTTGCTCTGGTGATGGCATCTTAATTTCTCTTTGGCTTTTGGAAAAGATTAGGTGTTAGGTCATGCGGCATGCATGATTTAATAAGTTCTTCATTGATCGTTCGATATAATATATATAATGTGATACGATATCATGCTTGTAGGAAGAGGGACTCTAAATGAGAGATAACTGGATAGGTGGAATAATTTGCTATGAGAAACTAAATGAAGAATCTTTTAACAAAATATATGAATAATTGTTATCTGTTTTCTTATGTAATATTATATGCGGATCCATCCCGCATACAAGACTGGTCAAAAAGTGAAAAGAACGTGAAATCCGCATGGTGCAGTCTCGCAGCAGAGAAGCTTTGCACGTGTATGTAGATTTTAGAGCAATACTACTGATGTCTCTCGATTTCGCAAAGAAAATCTGATGTGGATCAAAAGAGGAGGAAAAGATGATTTTAGTGAATAGGACTCTGTGATTAGAAAAATTGAAAATATAGAGGCATAAACTTCCTCCTCCTGCCGGGTTGGGATGTCATTTTTATATAATACTTTTTCCTTTTTCTCTGGAGGTAAATAAGCCATTTGATCCTTTTCCTTTTGCTTTTCTTTTTTCTTTTTATCCTACAATGCCAAGCATTTCAAAAAAAAAAAGCTGTGGCTTGAATTAATGTCAGCAATAAGGTTATTATTCTACAAGTCCATCACCGAAATTTTCTTTTCATGATGGAATTTATTCTAAATTCTCTAGACTCTAACTATGCTGACATTTGGTCCCGAGTTCTCACATACTAGCTCCTAGCATAGTTAGCATCTTTAATTTTTAAAATCTTATTTAAATAATAGTTAAAGCTGGAAATGATGTGTATAACTTAATGGGTCAAC
Source organism: Cocos nucifera (assembly GCA_006176705.1). Classification (NCBI taxonomy): domain Eukaryota; kingdom Viridiplantae; phylum Streptophyta; class Magnoliopsida; order Arecales; family Arecaceae; genus Cocos; species Cocos nucifera. The sequence goes on along the minus strand of QRFJ01002036.1, from coordinate 140,205 downwards.
ACACAAAAAAACAACCTAATCTGCTTAGCTTTATTTCATAGGAAAGGGTGAAAGAAAGTTAACCACTGCAGCGCTCTCTACTCTCCCTTTAATTTTGCCTTTTTTTTCTTATTATTTTTAACAACTTACCCTGCTAGCCCTCTAAATATCAGCCAAATGGCGAGTAATTCTTTTCCATAACTATATATCACTGGGGAGTGGTTACTAATAGTTTTATATATATATATATAAAGAGAGAGCAAGATTAGAATCAGATCGATTGAATTTGGACTCAGATTTGATTAGATCAAGACTCTATAATAAAGATCTTACATTAACAATTTAAACCGTTGAATATGATCTATTATCTCAAAACTGCTTGCATACAAAAATTTATATAATTTGAAGATTTAGTCCATGCATCAATTAATAAAAAATTGGATAGCATAAATAAAATTAAATTAGATATATTTTTTTAATCACTTGATGTATATGCTAGAGGTCTTCAAAATATATAATTTTTGGTATGCAAGTAATTTTGAGGTAGTAGATCACATCCAATGCTTGAATCATCGATGTACAATTCTCATTGTCTAATTTTAACCTGGTTGGATCTGAGTCCAAATCTAATCAACGATCTTAGCCAAGTTTGCCCATATATATATATATATATATATATCCTAGTAAACAATTCCGCATCCACATGCAGTCTTGGTGTCTTGTTCCTATTAAGTTTATATTGGGTGGCTAGAAATTAAGTATGAAAATTAGTTAGTAAAGTTTTAGATGCATTGTAGCTCAGAATGTATTGCAAAAAATGGAAAGTTGAGAAGTAGGAGACAAGAAAAGTTCAAGGAACTCAGGCTAAACAAACCCCTTTCTATGGAAATATTTGCTGTTAAAAGCTACAGACATCCAAGCAACTTTTATTAGCTGTCCTGAACTTCCAAGCTCTGAGTCCAAGTTCAAACTTATATTGTATCATTAATTTTTCATATCAACACCAACTCTTTTAAACAATTGCCTTCTATATTTTGCTGAGGCATGAGTAGCAGTTGCTAACATACGAATTGCATAGAAAAAATAAGAAAATAGAACAAATGATGCTATTGTCCCCCATCACATCTCCATCTAGCCTCCTAATCTATCTTCCTCCTATTTGATAGATTCTTCTCTCCTTTAACTAATTCTTTTAATATTTGAATTTGGATGATCTTAACCGAGCTACCCCATCATGAGCGGCCCAACCAAATCTAAACCCAACAAGGTTGTATCTTTTGCGTGAAAGAAAGATTAATCCTCTTTCACGATATCAACCATTGGATCATGCATTATACAGCTCTCAAAGCACTTCAAGCCCTATTTTTTATCTACTTACATAGATCTCATTGCGACTATTGCGTGATTCAATAGTGTATATCGTGAAAAAGATAGATTTTTTTTTTTGTATGAATGATACAACCAGAAACCCTTAGAATCCTCTACAGCATGCTATTTGCACCGTAGAATCTAGTATAGAATTTGATGGCCGCCATCAAAAAATGAATTACCATCAAACAAGATGTGAGCCTCTAAAGTAATACTCGATGGCCACTATTAGAAGATGGATTGCCATTAAATAAGATGTGATACACAATCCGATGGCAATCTATTTTTTGATGGTGGTAACTAGACTGTGATACAAACCATCCATCACAAAGGATTCCTATTCTAGCTGACTCAAAATACTCTACATTGCATTATTGATATTGCAGAGTCTAGTACGTGCTCAATAGCTACCATCAAAGGATAGACGGTCATTAAACAAGATGCATCATGCGCAACATATAAAGATATCTTATTTGATGATCATCTATTTTTTGATGGTAGCTATCAAGTACTATACCATATTCTTGTGGTGCAAACTATGCTATAAAAGATCCATATTACCAATAACCCCTATCCTTGGCCGCTCAAAATGGGCGAAGCTATAAATCCATTTTTCTGCACATTTGGAATGCTCCCACATAAAGTGCTTTATTTGATTCTTGTTCTTTCCCACCTACTCAAAATATAAAGAAACACATTCAAAAGTCTTAAAGTTTCCATACGTCCAAGTCTAGATGCTATGATTTGGGAACTCAAACCTGAGAAATAGGTTCCAAGGCTTTTAGCTTATAGGTCAATTGCGGGAGCCAGCTGCCTGTGATTTAAAAAAAGAAAAGTATTGGGAGGACAAGGTGGTGGAGTAATGGTTACTCGCATAGTGAAAGATATGAATGAAAGTCATATGGGGACAGATGTTATAAAATATTATATAGGATATATTTATAGTTTGTCATGTTTTCTTTAATACAAACGTGAAAGAACAAGCCTAAAAATTAAAAACTTTTTCTACTAATAAAGTTATTAGTTTTATGATTAAAAACATATATTTTTTTATTTTTAATATATATTTTTTAGTGATACATGCTATGACTATATGATATATACTAAATAAATTAATCATTAAATAAGTCAATACACACCTATAAATAAATTAATATATAGTTTCTAAAATATAAAGTTCATCAATATACAACATATAGCCATGTGATATAGATTATAATTTTTTTTGATATATACCTAGCAACAAACCAATACATATCTAAAGATAAATTAATATATAGTTTATTTAATTTAGTACTCAACAGCATATAGTATATGGTCAGTTGATACAAATTTAGTAAAATATTCATCCGATATTCTAATACATTCCTCTAGATAAAGAAGAAATATAATTTTTAGAACATGGCGTTCATTAGTATATAGCACATAACTAAATGATACACTCTAAATGGCTTGCTGATATATACTGTAAGTCTTTTAATACATATCTAACAACAATCCAATATACATTTATAGATAAATTGATATATAGTTTATAGAACTTAGTATTCACCAGTACATAATATATGATAATTTGATATACAGCTAATAAAATATTTATATGACATTCTAAAACATATTTTTAAATAAAATAATCCATAGTTTTTTTGAATTTTTAGATGTAAAGATCTTAAAAAAGAAAAGATATTTGAAAGTGAAGAAATAGATTTGAGGAAGATCTTATGGATAAAAGAGATGGTACATGAGGTTTGGAAGAGGAGAAAGAGACTTGGAAGGAAGATCTTGTGGATAAAAAAATAGCTTATTGAGAAAGATAATGATGAGACTTGATGAGAAAGAAAGAGAATATAGATGGTCATGAAAAATCTCTCTTAGATATATATTTTATTTTTTATTTTTTATTATTTTAGTTATAAAACTAATGAATTTTGTTAGTAAAAGACATCCAATCTCTATTTAATTTTTAAATTTTTTTTAAAATATAAAAAAAAATATATAGCATAAAACTAAATTCATCCTATGATGATATATAATACCTGTTTCATATGATTTTTGTCCTGAAAGATGGCTAATCTATGGATGCTGCAAGGTGGTACCATAAAAGATATCATGGTTGGGGAATTTGAATTTAACCAGTGCAGAAAATATCTTCCCACTTGCTCTAGTGATGGCATCTTTCTCTTTGGCTTTTGGAAAAGATTGGATGTTAGCACATGTGATGCATGCACGTGATTTAAGAAATAATGAAATGATTTGATGTTAGCACATCTTTTCTTTATAAATCGGTATAATACGATATAATATGATTTCGATGCTTGTAAGACGAGGACTCCAAATAAGAGGTAGCTAAATAGGTGGAATATAAAAAAATAAATAAATAATATTTTTTTAAAAAATATATGAATAACTATTATTTATATTTTCAAGTAATATTTTTGTATGGATCCATCCCATAGATTTCAGCAAAAAAAAGAACATGACAAGTCAAAAATTGAAAAGAATGCAATGTCCGCATAGTGCAATCTGGCAGCAGTGATGATTTACATGTGTACGTAGCTGTCAGAGCAATACTTCTAACGTCTCTTAATTTTTTAAAAAAATCTGATGCGACTCAAAAGAGGAGGAAGGGATGATTCTCTGATGAGAATAGAATTGTACTATTAAAAAAATTAAAAATATCGATACACAAACTTTCTCGTCCTATCGAGCTCGTATGTCTTTTTTATATAATACTTTTCATTTTTTTCCGTCTGGAGGTAAATATAGTTGATTTTTTTTTTTCTTTTTCATTGATGGAGAAGAAAATAGCCTCCCGTTCCGGATTGTTGCAAGCTTCTTGGGATAATTAATGGGGCAATCCCTTTCTCTAAATATTCACTCATCGTCAGAAATCAGCCTTTCACCAAAATCTATCCCTTAAAAAATCACTTAAAAATTTAAAATTTTTTTTCAAAAAACATTAAGTTACTTTCAAAATCTAGTTTCATTAAAAAAATTTTAAGTGATTTACGAAAAATTTATTACTCTCGATAAATTTTTTAAAAATCTCTCGATAATCTGTAAAAAATTAATGAATGATTCTTCAATAATTTTCATCAAGAAGTTTATAAGAAAAATTCTATTCCTCGAAGATTTATCAAGGAATGAATCTCTTGGTACTGATATGATATTTTTAAAATAAAAAAATTATATTAGAGAGAAATTTTTTTAAAAAATTTTTTAGTGATATGAAAATCTAGTACCAAATGAATGTCACTTACTGACACTACAAGAATTAAGAGTATTGATGGTGATATAATAGTGACAATATGAAAAATTGAGGCATTTAATCCACTATCATAACATAGATTCATATAAGACATAGAGCAAATGATGTATTTAACATTTTGCTAAATGAATCCTATAATCTAATCAGAAAGAGAAAAAAAGGTACAAAAATTGGCAAAAGTAAAATTTTTACATCCTCGTTAATTTCATTATTCATTTAAAATTGATCTTAGCATCTACATACAATAAAAATAAAAACCATAAATATAAAGAGCATAAAGATAAATTTTGCATTAAAACTAAAATTTAAAATTTAAATATAAAAAATTATAAATAATAAAAAAAACTAGAATAAGTGATTTTGATCTTGGATCGGTGTTGGCATGAAAATAGTATAGAAAGCAGCTCTTCTTCTCGACACTTGTTGTTTTGAAGCAACCATCAATCCAAGTCTGCAGCCTATCCTATACCATAGCCTCCTTTTGATCGAAGATCATTTCTCTTGGCCGGCTACAGTTGTTTAAATAGAACTAGGGAGTCATTGGTGAAAAATATGGATGAGAATTGGATTAAAACTCACGAAAAGAAACCAAATAGGATACTGTTTGCTATCTGCATCTTGCTGGCCATTAGATGGAGATCCAATGCTCCAAAATTGCCTAAAAATCCATCGAAAAAACTTAGATCAAAGTTGGATTCGATGATGGCCATTCGATCATGAAATCAGGTGAATCAGAGCCATCGGATCATGCCAAAAATCCCTTCCTGAGTTCTCCTTCCAGTCGATACTAATCTCAGTTGTCGAATCACGATCAAGAAGTCTCTGGGCCATCAAATGGTGCCAAAGAGAGAGCTAGACTCCTAAATCAAATTGGAAACCATCCCTGGCCTTTAGATCTCAATCGAGAACGAGCATAGCCATCCAATTGCACCATTACTATGCTGGTGGACCACCTGGACCAAGCTTTCTGAACTTTCCACCTAATTGCCACTCGCCTTGCAATCAAAATGATTGAAATGCCCTCAAGCCCCGATCTACCATAAGCCGCATGAGTTTTGATGTCAAGGTGATGTCACTACTGGGCCGGGCGGGCTGGTGAGCTGGGCTCGCATGTGTTGCAAGCTCTAGAGGCAGCTAGACTGATTATTTATTTATTTATTTATTTATTATTATTATTATTATTATTATTATTATTATGAACCTCCATTTTGAATTTAATTTATTGAAGTATCAACTCGCTCTGATACCACTTGATGAGGATCTCGTACCATGATATTATGGTATAAAGAAAAAAATAAAATAAGAACATAATCAAGTACATAGATCAGCCCAAAGGCTCGTCTCCACAGAGCATGTAAAGCTTCACTATAAAAAAAAAGAGATATAAGAAGAGATTATCCACTCTCAACTCACGTATATAATTTTTTTAATAAGAAGCTACTCTTACCAAACTCTCTCTTGAAGATCCTCTAAAATGACCGCAGTCTACTACCTACCTATCTGTCCGAAGCTCTTGTTCCTACTATTTGTTGCTTCCCTTTGATCTGCTCTCTGCCATCTCAAGTCTCATCAAAACCACTGCCAAGCCACCATTCAGCCTCTCTCGAACTGCTCTAGGCCTTTTAAAGGTCTCGGTCTATGTCTAGACCTGAGATGGCTCTCCGATTACAAGTTTGGGGAGTCTTGACCCATTAGATCACAACTGCATCTCTTTCTGACCGCTTGATCATGCAAACAAGGCCCTGGACCCCGTGAATACTCCTGATTCATGCGGTAATTCCCATGGACCGCATGGAAATGTTGCCCAAAATCGAGCCACAACCCCCCATCGTGATCGCATGGGCCTGGGCTGCACGATGCACATGCTCGGCCTGGGCCTGGGCCATGCTAGCATGCATGACCGCCTGGGCCTGGGCCATGGCAATGCGTGTGCCCGACCTGGCCGCACGAGAGCATGCGCTAGCTCGCATCTGCGCCCTAGGCCCGTGCATTAGGCTTGGGTGGCCCGTGTCACCTAGGCTGACCCCGCGAGCCTGCACTGCTTCTCCTTTGGGCCCCACTTCAGCTTTCTATCCGATGCTCTGCATGCTTTCTCGCATATATCTTCGCCATCTAGACTCCGATTGGGATGTTTATGGGCTCGTTGGACTCTATTCGTCATCCTAAATCTCACTATGGGCTTATTATGGAAGAATTCGAGATATTTTTTTCAACAATCTTCACCTCAACTTGATATTCGATCCTCACCTATCCAAGAGTTTGTCTAGCGATCCCATGCCCTAGGGCAATCACCTGTTGATCATGAATGGACAAACGTGGGAGTCGAGCCAGACCGCTCGATCTCACCTTCATCGATTGCTGTAATCCTCCTGACTTGAGATCTACTCATGATAGCCTTCTGCGGTAATAAAAACTTCATCTTACGACGTCGCATGTTGTCCTTCCTAGTCTTCCATCCCATGCCCGATCCATTTTCACTTGGAGATCCACCTCGCACTAGGCTTTCTGCCATAAGGTAATGTCCTCCATATTTTCTTCCTCTTAATATTATCCTACTGTTGTACATGATCTTTAGAATTTCTCCATTAACTTTTTATTTAAAGTCAATCGAATCCAGTCTGCTCAGTGAGATTAGATTCTTCTTAAATCTGGATATGTATTGGACCTCATCCAACTAAAGGAGAAATCCTGATTTCCTAGGTCAAATTCGTTCAGATTTGATCGGATCAAGAGAGATATTTTAAAAGTTTCTCTCATGTATCCAGATCAGATTTGAGATGTTTCAGATCTGATTTTATAGATCTAATAAATAAAAATAAAAATAAATTAAATTTGATTAATTTGTATCTTGATGTTGGATAATCAGATTATCCTTTGATGATCCTGTTGATTGCCTGAGATTCTAGATCTAGCCATGCAAGCGTCTGGCCTCTATCGGTATCTACTCGGGCTGGATCTAGAGATCTTCTTCTTTTTTATCACCTCTCCAAATATCAGATTTAGATCTGATTTGGAGGATCTTTAAAATTTCTTTCGAAAATCTGTAGTTATTTCTATAGCAGTGCTTCCTTCTTCCTTTCTCGTTAGCTTTCTCTTGACTGGATCACACCAAATTGGAGCCCAAAACACATTGGGCGTGGAGAGGAGAGAGAGGACCAAAAGTTGATGTGGAGGAGGGAGAGGGGCAGTCTTGGGGCATGAGCTAAGAGAGAACTCTTTCAAGATTGGGCGCAGATAGGGTTTATATAGATCCTGCTGCGCCATGCAGTGCCACATCATCCGGGCCAATCACGTTGCTTCGTGCAATCAGATCTAAATCTGATTGGTAGGATGACATCACCTGATCTAATCAGATGAGAGCCCCTTCAATTCATCCTTAGGAGACGCCAAGACTGATCAAAGCTAAGTCTTAGGCGTCTTCCTAAGTTGATTCCAAAAAGCAACCTGGAGTCCTATACGAGCGCTTTCCTAAGTTGATTCCAAGAAGCAACCTAGAGTCCAATCCGTATGGAACTTCAGGCATCCCTATCCATGGGCGCATGCCTTCCTAGGCGTGCACCCCCTTCTTTCTAATTTTTAGTAAGAGGACAAGCCCCTATCTGCTCTCGTACAGGTGCATGACATATTGGTAGATGTCTAAGTGTCAAAGATCAACGTTTGACCAAAATCAAAGATAAGAATTAGCAGAGGACGGAAAATGGTACGTGTTGTCTCAAATTTATCTCATAAATTAAGATAACTCTTTTCTAACCTGGACGAACTTCAGTCAGATCAAGTAAAGGTACCTGAGTGAGCACAAACATTTTTGGCTCAGTCGAGATAATTTTTAATGATAGTAGAAGAAGAACGTTCGGCTCAATCGTATGCTAGCACGATTTTTTTGAACCTAATTGAATCTTATTCAAATCAATTAAACTGGATTAGTCCAATTGATGATATCCATATCCAAATTCTTATTTATGTGATCCAGTTAGATTCAGTTCTGTATGGTAATGGAATATGTCATGATCTCTATCATCGACATCATCGAAACTTCTTTCGATGGATTAGAACTTTTCTATTTCAGACAACTAGAATGATCGATCATCTAAATCATTTTAATTGCTCCCAAAATCCATCAGTAACACATAGCAGTATATGGTGGCAATCCATCAAAACTGAAAATAAACCTCTTGGTATAGCTACTTGTGTGATTAAGTTCTTCTATCTTGAGCCCCGATCAAATTAGGGTTAAGGTGAACTCATCAAACCCTAATTTCTATCATATGATTTAATCATTCGATTCAAGTTCGATGTGAAAACCTTAATAGAAACTCTTTCTATTATTTCACTCTGCCATGGCCATGGGCTTATGAACTTGATTCTCATGATCCTTATAGGGCTGCTCCTCATCCACCGAGGTAGATAGATTCCTTCTTGGTGCAATCCAATTTCTACAATAAATATGCTATAGCCAACATACACCTCAGGATCTCGAATGGCTAGAAGATCGAGTCATAGTGTAATCAAACTATAAGACCCTCAAGGTGAACTGTTGATGCACCTCAGGTTAAAGAACCAGACATATCACTGCAGCTTCGAATCAGTCATCGACGAGAAGGTAGACTTCCTTATGACTGCTCGAGGTGGTCACGCTTAGTGCCCTCATTCTCTAATGAGTATCTGTACTCTCACTTTGATGTCTCTACACCATAGACTCAAGACTCATCTACTATATAAGAAAATGATTGTACACCAATCTTTCGGATCAATCACCATCCTCATGATGATCCTACGGTCAGGAGCATTTTATGAGTTAATAACAAAAATTTATATTTTAAATTTTTAACTCTTAAAAATATGAATTATCATTACCATTAACTCAAGGGATGTGTCACAGACACTAAATATACATTTATGATAGAAAATAATCTATTTTATTATTTACAGTCAAAATTATAATTTTATCCCTATAAGTGTATTGCAAGTGTCAGCCAATTCTGGCTTTTAGGGCACACATATCTAACAAACTTTCACTTAATCTAAAGTCAATTGACTATAAATCTAAGTTCCATCTTCTCAAGGTGGGCTTCGATCTTCTGCTGGTCCAATGACTTTGTAAGCGAATCCATCACATTATCTATGGAGTTGACTCTCTTGACCTCGACATAATCCTTCTTGAGATAATCGCGGATGAAGTGGTATCGCTACTCGATGTGCTTGAATTTTTGATGAGATCTTAGCTCTTTAGCTAAAGCTATGGTGCCATTATTGTCGCAGTACAGAGGAATGGCATCTGATGGCATCACTCCGATCTCTATAGTAAACTTCTTATACCAAAATACCTCCTTCGTAGCTTCTGACGCAGCAATGTATTCTACTTCCATGATGAAATCCGCTATCATAGTTTGCTTGAAACTCTTTCAACTGATAGTACCACCATTACACACAAACAGACTCCTAGATGTCAACTTTTGATCATCTATATCGAATATAAAATTCGAATCTATATATCCTTGGATTTGGAGTTCTCCATTACCAAAGACCAACAACATATCCTTAGTTTTTTTTAAGTACTTAAGGATACATTTCACAGAAGTCCAGTATTCTTCACCTAGATTCGACTGATATCTGCTCGACACTCACAGCATGGGTTATATTAGGTCATGTACATAACATGGCATACATGAGATTTTCTATTGCTGAAGCATAAGGGATCTTGCTCATGCGTTCTATTTTCTCAGGTGTGCTAGGGCATATCTTCTTGAAAAGATGAATATCATGTCTGAAGGGTACTAATCCCCTCTTAAAATTTTTCATGCTAAACCTCTTTAGCACTTTCTCTATGTACATCTTTTGTGAAAGTCCTAGCATCCTATTCGATCTATCTCTATAGATCTTAATTTTCAGAATAAAGGATGCTTCACCTAGATCTTTCAAGAAGAATTCTTTGGATAACTATATTTTAACTGTAGTCAATATGGGAATATCATTTCGAATAAGGAGGATATCATCCACGTACAATACAAGGAAGACAACAGCGCTCCCACTGACCTTTTGAAAATACATGGCTCCTCCTCATTTTTGATGAAACCAAATAATTTAATCACATCATTAAAATGAGTGTTCCAACTTCGAGATGCTTACTTAAGTCCATATATGGATCTTTGCAGCTTGCATACCTTGTGATTACTGGATGTGAAACCTAGCGGCTCTTCCATATAGATATCTTCCTCAAGATATCTATTTAAGAATGTTGTTTTTACATCCATTTGTCATATTTCATAATCGAAATAGGCTGCAACAATAAGCAATGTGCGGATGAATTTTAGCATAGCTACTGGCGAAAAAGTATCCTGATAGTCAATGCCTTTGCGCTGACTATAATCTTTTGCCACTAGTCTGGCTTTGAATGTCTCCATATTCTCATCTGCACCAATCTTTCTCTTGTAGATCCATTTACACCCAATAGGTACCATGCCTTTCAATGGATCTATCAAGATCCAGACTTGGTTTGAGTGCATCGAGTCAATTTTTAACTTCATTGCCTCTAGCCATTTCTTAGAGTCGATATTCGATATCGCCTCATTATAGGTTTTAGGATCATCACCATGAATCCTATTACCTACGAGAAATATTTTCTCTACTTTCTCTAAAATGGTACCTAAGTACCTCTCAGGGGGACGAAAATTTTTTTTCGATCTACGAGGTAGAGGAGGTAGTGATTGTATTCGCTCAATCTGATTTGATTCCAATTAGTTCTTAGCTCGTTATTCTTTTGAGACTTTCTCATCGAGCTTGATCTGCTTTCCAATGCTGTCATCTTGAATAAACTATTTTTTAAGAAAGATGGTATGTCGACTCACAATCACATTATGATCTTCTAGAATGTAGAAATAATATCCTAATGATTCTTTAGGATATCCTATAAATCGAGCTCTAAAGGATCTGAAGTCTAACTTATCCACTTGTTGTCTTTTGACATGAGTCGGACAATCCCAAATTTTGAGATGACTTAGACTTAGTTTCTTACCATGTCATATCTCATACGGTATGGTAGGAATGATTTTAGAAGAAATCCTATTTAGTAAATATATTACAGTTAATAAAGAGTATCCCCAAAGATAATTAGGGAGGTCTGTGAAGCTCATCATGGATTGGACCATATTTAATAGAGTCTGGTTCCTCCGTTCTGAAATTCTGTTGAGTTGAGATGTTCCAGATGGAGTCCATTGAGAGACTATGCCATTTTTTTTGAGATAGTTTAGGAATTCTTGACTAAGATATTCACCTACTCAATCTGATCGAAGAACCTTAATGAATTTTTCAGTTTATTTTTTCTACTTCATGTCTGAATTTCTTAAACTTTTCAAAAGCTTCAAACTTGTGTCTCATAAGATACACATACCCATACCTAGATAGATCATCGGTAAAGATAATGAAGTAGACAAAATTGCCTCTAGTCGGTATATCAAATGGGCCACACACGTCAGTATGTACTAGGGCAAGAAGATCCGTGGCTCTTTCCCCATGTCCTACAAAAGGAAGCTTAGTTATTTTGCCATGAAGACAAGATTCATAAATTGGATATGACTTGGAAGTCAACGGACTCAATAGCTCGGTTTTCTCCAATTTGTTAATCCTATCTTCTGCTATATGACCTGGTCTTAGGTCCATAGATACCTATCATTTGGATTATCCCTAGGTCATTTCATGGTATTCATATTTTGCTCAATATTAAAAATAGATACATCAATATGTAACTGGTAAAGATTGTTAATAAGAAAATCACTTGCAATTTTATTTCTTTCATAAAGAATGTTACAATGGTCTTTAAGAAAACTAATTACATAACCTTCTAGTGTTAGGCATGAAATAAAAATCAAATTCCTGCTTGCTGCAGGCACATAATAACAATCTTTTAAAACTAAGTTTAAACTAGATGGTAGTCGAAGAGGATATGTTTTCACTGCCACGGCAGCAACTCTTACTCTATTTTTGACATGTAGAATCATCTCACCATCCCTCAGTCTCCTGCTATCCTCAAGATTCTTCATAAAAGTACACAAATGAGCACTAGAATTAGAGTCAAGCACCCAACCGGATGCAGAAAAAATCGTAAAGTTAGACTCAATAATGAGCATACCTCCAGAAGGACCTGCCTCCTTCTTATTCTTCAGGATAGCCAGGTAAGTAGGGTAGTTCTGCTTTCAATGGCCGTCATTATTGCAATGAAAATACTTTTCTTTGTCAGCGGCCTTCTTTTTCAGCTCTGTCTTTTTGTTCTTTCCTCCTACTTTCTGCTTTTTCATAGACTTTTTTTTCTTTCCAAAAGACTTTCTCTTAGAAGAAGTCCATTCTATAGCAAGCACTGAGCCTTTAAAATCTTTCATGGAAAGCTCAACAGTAACCAGTATATTCATAAGTTCAGCCATGATATTTTGAAGTTTATACATATGGTAGTTCATGAAGAACTGCCCATATGCATCAGTCAAGAATTGTAGAATTATATCATTCTACAGATCCAGATCTAACTTCACTCCAAGCTTCTCAAGCTCTTCTAAGTCCTTGATCATCATCAGACAATGATCTTGGACTGACTGCCCATCATGCATTTTAGCCTTAAAAAATTATTTAGTGACTTGATTCTTGGCTGTGCGACTATGCTCACCAAATATCTCTTATATGTGAGCTAACATTTGGTGGGTAGTTCTGATATCTTCATGTTGGTGCTGAAGCTCATCAAACATCAAGCCCAACATGTAATATCTTGCCTTATTATCTTTGTCCATTCATTTTTCAAGAGATGCTCTCTATTCAGTGGATGGATGAGTTGGTAAGATGGAAGGATCCTGATCCAACACATGAGTTAACTTCTCAAAATTCAAAATAATTTTAAAATTTCAAAGTCAATCCTTGTAATTGGATCTGGTCAGTCTATGGGTGTCTAGGATACATGCTAGTGGGTTGGACGCAGACATTTTTCTATAAAAAATCAAAGTTTTTAGTTAGATATTGTAATTAAGACTTGATCAATTTATTTAGAAATTTTATTTTTAAATAAATTAGCTTTCACTATTTTCTCGAATCCCTACACTCTCTCTGTAGAGATGCGAAAATCTTCATGACTAATGATTTTTAGTGGTTGGTGCGGTCCCACCAACTGACTCATCATCTCACCTAATAGTTATTGATGATGGGTTAGCCAATGAGTGAATAAATCTTGTTCAATGATTCTCTAATCATGGTGCATCTAAACTTGATCTCTAATTCATGGATCTCACCGTGCCCGAAATATTGATCCACTTCTTAGTTAAGTTAGACCCACCATTTGTATAGATTGGATTTTTAATTGAGTCTCTCATCGTGTCTAGAATATTAAGCCCAATTCATCCTCCAACCCATAGCATCCAATGCCTAATAGACATGGTTACGTCTTTTTGGTGCAACTAAACCATTGTAACCAATCGAGAACAATCAACTCCGAAAAGGGCCCGCACATCTACAATGGTGAAAAATCTTTAGACTTAATTTTTTCTTAGGAAGATTTGATTTAGGTCTCATTAAACTAGACTTGTCATAGTCATAACCATTATGACTAACCTAGTAGCCTGGGTTTGCTTGGATTATTGACCACCTCAGATCAGAACTGAGCCAACAAATATGGCCAAGTAAGTAAGACCGTTGGAAGGGATATGTCATTAACTCAATAAGAACGCATTCGAGTCGAATAGTTCTCAATTAAAAATCAATCGATCGTATATGCCAAACTTATCTTAGACACCAAATTATTGAGCCAGAATCAATCGGGTTAGCCTACAATCCAAACTCTAACCACTGAGCCTAGTTAAGTCTTAGCTTGATCAATCACTCACGTGACTCAATTTTGATCCAGACTTAATCCTATTAGGCTGGTCAATTTAAGCACTATTGATCCCATCTAACCAACTCTTGATTCGATTTGATCAACCGCTTAGACCTAATTGAGCTACCCAAGTTCGAACCCAATATTATGAATATGTCTTAGATCTGAAATTCTTAATTTTAGATCTAATTAATATTTTATAATTTTAATTTTTAATTAAGTTTAGGATTCATAAATAAAATATGTATATTAAATTCTAGGATTTCAGGATCTAGGATTTTGCAGAAAGTAAGTTCTTGATTTTTGATTAAGGATGAACGCACAACATCCCTACACATCATAAGAACACTTCATCGAACGAAAGAAGAGGGCATTTAAATCTTACTTTGTTCTTATGACTGGACGGCCAAGGAGAATGTCTTAATCAGAAATATACAAAACTACAAAACTAGTTAGATCTACATCATATATCTCATATATAAAAAATTGATCTAACTATAAACATAATTTGCATACATCTCATGTATCATATCATGCATATTTTTACATCTAAATTATCTCATAATTATCTAAAAAATTAGATTTAAATTGATCGCATCAAAATAAATTTTAATCTAGATAATTATGTAGAACTATTCTACAACTAGTCTAAACATGCATTCATCATATCTCATATGATCCAAAAATTAAATAATTTTATTTACTATTTTTTAGATCTTATTATAATATTTATAATATTCAAAAATAGTAAATAAATAGATCTAAAATCATAACTTAATCAAATTAAATTATGAACATGCAAGATTATGTATAGAACTATTCTATTTTACAACTAGTCATGCATCTTGTAAAACTTAGATCTAAACTATTTAATTTTAATTTTTTTAATTTTAAATCTAATAATATCTCATGTGACATCTAAAATTACTTGATTATTAGATCAAAATAAATTAAAATTAGATCTAAATAATTTAGAGAACTTAGTTCTAATACCAATTGAAGGAAAAATTCTGATTTCTCGAGTCAGGTTTATTTAGATTTGATCGGATCAAGAGAGATATTTCAAAAATTTTTCTTATGTATCTAGATTAGATTTAAGATATTTTAGATTTAATTTTATAGATCTAATAAATAAAAATAAAAATAAATTAAATTTGATTAATTTATACCTTGATATTGGATAATCAGATTATCCTTTGATGATCCTGTTGATTGCTTGAGGTTCTGGATCTAGCCACGTAAGCGCCTGACCTCTATCGATATCCACTCAGACTGAATCTGAAGATCTTCTCCTTCTTTATCACCTCTCCAAATATCAGATCTGAATCTAATTTGGAGGATCTTCAAAACTTCTTTCGAAGATCTGTAGTCGTCTCTGAAACAGTGCCGCCTTCTTCTTTTCTCGTCAACTTTCTCTTGCTTAAATCGCACCAAACTGGAGCCCAAAATACCTTGGGCATGGAGAATAGAGAGAGGATCAGAAGTTGGCATGGAGGAGGGAGAGGGACAGTCTTGGGGCATGGGCTAAGAGAGAACTCTATCAAGGTTGGGCGCAGACAAGGTTCCCTACTACGTCATGTAGTGCTACATCATCCCGGCCAATCACGTTGCTTCGTGCAATTAGATCTAAATCTGATTGGTGGGATGATATCACTTAATCCAATCAAATGAGAGCTCCTTCAATTAATCCTTAGGAGGTGCCAAGACTGATCAAAGCTGAGTCTTAGGCGCCTTCCTAAGTTGATTTCAAGAAGCAACCTGGAGTCCCATCCGTATGGGACTCCAAGCATCCCTATCCATGGGCGCATGCCTCCCTAGGCGTGCACCCCCTCCTTTTCAATTTTTAGTAAGGGGACAAGCCCCTATCTGCTCTCCTACAGGTGCATGATACATGGGCAGATGTCTAAGTATCAAAGATCAATGTTTGACCAAAGTCAAAGACAAGAATTAGTAGGTGATGGAAAATGATAGGTGTTATCTCAAATTTATCTGATAAATTAAGACAATACTTTTTTGATCTGAAAAAGCTTCAGTCAGATCAAGTAGAGATACCTGAGTGAGCACAAATACTTTTGACTCAGTCGAGACAACTTTTAATGAAAGTAGAAGGAGAACGTTAAGCTCAATCGTATGCTAGCACGATTTTCTTGAACCTAATTGAATCTTATTCAAATTAATTAAACTGGGTTAGTCCAATTGATGAAATCCAGATCTAAATCCTTATTTGTGTGATCCAGTTAGGTTCAGTTCTGTATGATAATGGGATATGTCGTGATCTCTATCATCGATATTATCGAAACTTCTTTCGATAAATCAGAACTCTTCTATTTCAGATAACTAGAATGATCGATTATCTAAATCATTCTAATTGCTCCCAAAATTCACCAATGATACCTAGCAATATATGGTGGCAACCCATCAAAATTAAAAATGAACCTCTTGGTGTAGCTACTTGTGTGATTAAGTTCTTCTATCTTGAGCTTCAATCAGATTAAGATTAAGGTGAACTCGTCAAACCCTAATTTCTATCATATGATTTAATCATTCAATTCAAGTTCGATGTGAAAACCTTAATAGAAACTCTTTCTATTATTTCACTCTGCCATGGCCATGGGCATATGAACTTGATTCTCATGATCCTCATAGGGCTGCTCCTCATCCATCGAGGTAGATAGATTTCTTCTTGGTGCAATTCAATTCCTATAATGAACATGCTATAGCCAACATACACCTCAGAATTTCGAATGACTAGGAGACCTTGTCATGGTGTAGTCAAACTATAACACCCTCAAGTTGAATTATCGATGCACCTCAGGTCAAAGAACCAGACACATCACTACAGCTTCGAGTCAGTCATCGACGAGAAGGTAGACTTTCTTATAACTACTCGAGATAGTCACGCTCAGTACCCTCGTTCTCTAACAAGTACCTGTACTCTCACTTCGATGTCTCTACACCGTAGACTCAAGACTCATCTACTATATAAAGAAGTGATTGTACACTAATCTTTCAGATCAATCACCATCCTTATGATAATCCTACGGTCAGGAGCATTTTATGAGTTAATAATGAAAATTTATGTCTTAAATTTTCAACTCTTGAAAATATGAATTATCATTACTATTAACTCAAGGGATGTATCACAGATACTAAATACACATTTATGATAAAAAATAATCTATTTTATTATTTATAGTTAAAATTATAATTTTGTTCCTAGAAGTGTATTACAAGTGTCAGTCAATTCTGACTTCTAGGACACACATATCTAACACTAACTTTTTTACCGTTCCATCATGGAGCTTCATGCTAACCATTCCACTATTCTTGATCTCATAGCTTGATCCATTTGGCAGGAACACAATATCCTCACTGATCTTCAAAGAGTTAAACAGCTTCTCTTTGCAATATATATAATGAAAATAAGTAGAATCCATAATCCACTGGGAGAAAGAAGTAGATACCTTATAAGTAACCAGAAGAACGTCGCCACTATTTTTTGTATCTCTACTGACCATCGCTATAGTACCATATGTTTGATCTTTGAGTTGTTGGCAATTCTTGACTCGATGCCCCAACTCGTCGTACCAGTAGCACCTGATCTTGCCCTAATCCCTCTTCTTGGACTTGGACCGCCCACCTCACGATCTCCTATCACTCTGTCTTCTGCCGCCATCATCTCCAATCACTATTAGTGCTGAGTTGTCACCTGAACTCGAGGTTCGATTCTTCTGCTTGAAAATCTCATTCTGGAGTCCATTTTGATAGTGCTCTTATCTGCAAGAAGAGCAGTCACCAAAAATTCGAAAGAGAATGGAAGCGATGATAGCAAGACCAACGCCCTGGTCTGCTCCTTAATATTTTTGCCAATGCTGAGGAGATCGATGAGGATCTTCTAAAACTTGGATAGATGCTCTTACATGCTCTGGCCTTCGTTCATCTATAGTTGATAAAACTACCTCCAAAGGAATAGGATATTGGTGAGTGACTTCACCATCTACAACTTCTCGAGCTTCGATACAGCGCCATCAAAAAAGTCTCGTCAAGTATATAGATTATGACATCATCCATTAGGTATAAGCGGATCGTGCTTACTGCCTGCATTTGGATTCGCTTCCAATTTTTCACCTCCATGGTGGCCGACATCTCATCGTACAAGAGAGCATCGATCAATCCATGTTAGATGAGGACATCCTTTACCCTTGTTTGCCATAAGAAGAAATTGGCTTTTCCATCGAACCTATTGATCTCTATCTTGATTGTACTTGTCTTCTTTATATTCTTCAATCTTTATCACCACTACTGTAATCTGCGCTCTGGTACCATCTGACTCTGATACCAATCTATTTGAATATCAACTCGCTCTGATACCACTTGATGAGAATTTTGTATCAAAATATTATGGCAAAAAAAAAAAGAAAAATAAAATAAGAACACAATCAAGTACGTGGATCAGTCTAAAGGCTTACCTCCATGGGGCATGCAAAGCTTTACTATGAAAAGAAAAAGATACAAGAAGAGATTACCCACTCTCAACTCATGTATACAATCTTCTCAATAAGAAGCTATCCTTACCAAACTCTCTCTTAGAGATCTCTTGAAATGACTGTAGTTCACTGTCTAGCTGTCTGCCCGAAGCCTCTACTCCTGTTGTGTGTTGGCACTCTCTGATTTGCTCTCTATCATCTCAGGTCTCATCAGAACCACTGCCAAGCCACCACTCAGCCTATCTCGGATTGCTCCAGGCCTTTTAAAGGTCTCAATCCATGTCCAGATCTGAGATGGCACTTTAATTACAAGTCTAAGAGTCCTGACTTGTTAGATCACAACTACATCTCTTTTTGACTGCTCGATCGCCACAAGGCCCTAGACCCTATGAATACTGCTAGTTTATGCAGTAATTCCCATAGACCGTGTGGAAACATCGCCCAAAATCGAGCCACAACCCCCCATTGTGACCGCATGGGCCTGGGCTGCATGGCACGCATGCCCGACCTAGGCATGGGCTGCACCAACACATGCGCCTGGCCTGGCCGCACAAGAGCATGTGCTCGCTTGCGTCTGTGCCTCGGACTCGTGCACTAGGCCTTGGTGGCCCACGTTGCCTAGGCATGCTTGAGCCAACCCTATAGGCCCGCGCGCCTGGGCTGCTTCTCCTACAGGCCTGCTAGCTTTGGGCCCCATTTCAGCTTTCTGTCCGGTGCTCTGCGTGCTTCCTCGTGCATATCTTTGCCATTTAGACTCCAATTGGAGTGTTCTTGAGTTTGTTGGACTTCATTCATCATTCTGAACCTTGGTGTGAGCTTATTATGAAAGAATTTGAGGTGCCTTTTTTCAACATAATTAATATCTGACTCACTCCAAATTTTTTTTAATCAAAAAATTTTCTTTTATCGATGATAATTTTTCCTATAAAATATCAATAAAAATATTAATTCTTAAAAATAAAAATAAATAAATTAATAAATTAATACTTTTATCGATGTATTTATGATAATTATTAGAGATTTTTTAGTGAAGGAACTAATACCTCTAAGATCGAGCTTGATGAAGTTCGATAAGTAGAAGAATCGATTCAAGTAATTGAACATGAACCAGATTTGATTAGATCAAACTCGGAGCCCAACGTACCTGCATTCTTAAGGTGATTCGATAGAGTACCTCGTCAGCCATATAGATACTATGATTTTTTAGTCTAGAAGGATGATCCTATCAAGCTCGATGAGAAGTATTTTATAAAAGCATAAATATAATTACTTAAGGACTTTAAGAATGAGTATTAAGAGACATATAGTTTTGGACCATTCATATATTTATAGTTTGAATTTTATGATCACCACCATACAAATGATCAAAGTAGTTGCAAAGATTATTTATTTAAAAAATATTTTTATAATCGGATGCCATTTGGCCTTTTGATATCTTATTTTTTATTTAACGGCCTAAGTCATCATGTGCTAAATTGACCATCATAATGATATTTGATTGAAGTAAAATTTTGATAGTACATTATTAGTGCCAAATTTGGTTGTCATCGAAATTGAGGCTGGAGTCGAAGAAGGTGAGGTCGTCGTCGGCGACCTACAAAATAAGTCTAATCCAGAGTTAGGGGTGGTAGCTCTGACAAGATTCTTCAATGATCAAGTCAGCTCTTTCGACCAACAGAAATAGAGTGCTCAGAGAGATTTTAGCAGAATTTTTAGAAAGAGATCAAGAGCTTCGAGAAAAAAGCATATTTGGAGGTTCTCTTATGCAGACAGAGCCTATTGATAGTGACAGTCATACCTGCCTGATAGTGGATCATTCAAGGCCACGTGGAGTTTGTTACAGAGGATAGTGTTTGTTGTCATGATGTGCCAACTGAAGTTTGGATGGGACGGCTGTAGGTAATGGAGCATCCCTCACTGATGTTGTTTCAAAGGAGCTTGAAGGTTCTCGAGATCAGCTATGCGTGAATCGTTATTCTCCATATTAAGAGTCGGTGTTGAGATCCTTCGGGTAGCCGAAAGAAGTTTGAAAGGAGTTCGATGGAAGAAGAAGTCTGAAAGAACTTCGACAGGTGGAGAAGTCCAACTGAAGAAAATGTCCGAAAGAAGTTCGACTGTGGAAGAGTTTGACTGAAGGAGAAGTTTGACTGGTGGAGAAGTTCGACTGAAGGAGAAGTCCAAAGGAAGTTTGACTAGTGGAGAAGTTCAAAACTCTCAACAGAGCATGAAAGTTCGTTTGGAGTAAGTTCTACCAAAAAAGAGCTGACTGCCTAAGGTGAAGGAGCTCGGCCACCCCTACTATTCAAGCTCATCTGGATGAAGTTTGAAGGGATCTTACAAATTTGGTCGAGGCTCAATCTTGATTGTCGCTATCGGGCGGGATCATTCCGAGATCAGATATCTGGCCGAACTTCGAAAGGAGCAGGTTTACCCCCAACAATAGTCTTCCCACTCTCGAGTTCGAAATTTGAAGAAAGAAAGTATAGATACGGTTGCTGAAGTTCTTTTTGACTTTCCACGCTCGTTAGGATAAAATATTTTGGCGTTTACCACGCTGGCATCGAAGTTCTTTAAATTTGAAGTGAGTTCGACAAGATAGCCCTTCGATTTTTCCACCGCAATACTGTCGTAGGCATGCCATAATTAAGGATTTGCCTGTAGCCCTTACTCTACCATGATGAGTGAAACACGCAGCACTCATGGTTCGACCGAACGAGATCTGCCATCATAACCGTCTCAAGCTCTCCTTGGCTATTTAAAGCCTTTTTCTACCTCTGAAATTCATTCTTGCCTGAGTCTTCTTCTTCTTTCGGCATCTGCTCTTTTTTCATTTGAGATTTTCAATTCCTCCCTTCCTCTTCCCTAGTTCCAGGTGTTTCTCCGTCCGATTCTCATCGCACCCATCATCTCTTTGTCATTCTCAATCAACTTAGGTCAGTCTCTAACACCTATTTTCAATTACTCTTGCCTCTTTTACTTCTTGTTCTTTCAATTTTTTTGTATAAATTTTTGCACTTCATTTTTTCCTTCTTTTTGAGGGTTTTTTGGGTGGGGTTTACTTCGATCTGGATGTCTTCTAAAATTTTTTAATCCATCGATTCTTGGAGCTTGTTTGGACCAGTCTTCCTAGACCCTGCCCCCTGACTAAGGTTGAGTCTAGGAACATGTCCCATCAGCCTTTCATTCTGGATACCATCCCTTCTATTCTTACTTTGAATGACCTATTCCTGATTAGGATACAATATGGTATTCCATCAGAGTACGACCTTGATATTTTTGGATCAGATGATCGTGCTAGTTCATCTTCAGTCGATCGATTTTATTTGTATCTAGAAGCCTTGCGCACTGGGCTTCGACTTTCACTTTCACCTTTTGTTGTCGTGCTTTTTTGCTTCTTGAATATTTTCTTAGCATCCATCGCACCGAACACTTTTCGATTTATTATTGGCTTTCTTTCTCTCTGTCATCTAGCCAAAGTTCAGTCAATAGTTTCACTCTTTTGAAATTTCTATACTTTCAAACGTCATCCATCCGCAAAGAATTGGTGGTACTTCTCCTCCCAGTTCGGTAAGAAGAAATTACTGAAAGGTGCTCCTTCTTCTATTTATAACTAAAAGAAGTACTTCTTTGTTCGATGCTCGACCTTGATGCTTGGTCTTCCTCCTTGGGGCTTCCTCCGAGAATCAGTCCATCGAGCTCCTAGTCTGGATGGAGCTAACCTCAATTCTTCTAACAAACTCAAGGCATACCAAGCTCCTCTTCTTTCTGACCTTTTGAAAGAGCATATCTCATTCAACCTTGGCTTTAGCCCTCTTGATCCTACTGATATTAAGTGTATTTGTTTATATATATGTATATATATGAATTCTCATGAGGTTTCATATGTATCTTGCTTGACTGTAATTTTTCTTTGTTATAGAGATGGTCACTGATGCCGTAGAAAAGCTCACCAAGAGCCTTTATGTCCAGAAGAAGAGGAAGGGGAAGACCTCAAGCAAGAGTTCAAAGTGGGTGAAGGTCGGTACCTTCGACCTTGCGGCTCCTGCCGCCATTGATGCCACCCCTGAGGTCCGCCCAAGAGATGAGGTCATCCCGACCATCCACGTTGACGCTGCCAAAGGGGGATCTCTTCCCTTCGAGTCCGAGAATCTTCCCTCTAGGGATCGCGCACTGAAACCCTTTGCTGACAAGGAGAAGGAGAAGAAGAAGAAAAAGTTAGTACTTTGAAGGTAGCTCGCAAAGCCCGTCTGAGTGAGCCTAGCAGCAGCCGCGACGATGACTAGGGGGCGGACCCCTTCGACAACTCGAAGATTATCCAGGATCTAATCGATAAGTTTTCCCTACCAAAAGTGGTGGACCGTCTAGTCGATCTTGATCGAACAAAGTTCGTCTGGGACTTCCTTGGGACTTTTCTCAAGATAATCATCTTATCACATTTTTTTTTATTTTTTTTTCTTCTTTTCTTTACCTTACTGTGACTTGTCCATGGCAGTCGAGCCACCACATACTTGCCTATCTCAAGAGGACGGATAGCTAGGAGGCAGAGCCGCTGAAGGTTTAGAAGGATATTCAAGCCGAGATCAATCACTTGTAGGGAAGGGCTGCCGAGGCTGAGCGCCTTGTGATGGAAAATGAGAGCCTTCATGGCGCACTTCGGAAGAAGAAGTTCATCTTGGTCGGACTCAGGATAGCACTGGCTCTGGAGGAGGAAGAGAAGCAGGAGGCCAAGATAAAGGTCGCCAAGTTGGAGACCCGGATGGTGAAGTCCATTTCAGAGGATGCGGCCCGAGCCATGAAGGAGTTCAAGATCTCCTCCAAAATGAAGGATCTGAATATCGCCTTCGGCCAGAAGGCATTCATCAAAGGTTTCAAGCTCTGCGAAGGTAGGGTGGCTCGGAGATTTCCCAAATTTGACCTTGGGTTTCTGGAGGAAGAAGAGTAGCCTTGCAAAGGAGCCAGTCCATCCAGCGTTGCGACTGATCTTTCCCCCATCGAGCCTACCGTCGGTCCGTCAGAGCTCGCTGCAGAGATGCCCGAACCTACTTAGGAGCCAGAAGTGGCCAAAAGTGCCCCAACCTCATCTGCCCCAGCTCCCCCCAAGGTTAAGAACCTTGAGTGATTGTACTTTCTTTTTATTTCTTCATTTGCTTACCTTGTACTTGGAAGCTTGTAGTAAAATGAAAGTGAATTTACTTTTGTCTATACCTTTTTTTATATTTACATTGTGACATGTGTTATCCAGAATCTCTCCCATAATCAGAGTCATAACCTGCCATCTCTGGTCAACGCCGACCCCTTACCTCAGGAAGTTTTGCTGAAGTCCTTAATAAATAGCTTGAAGAAGAAAGTCCACCATCTGAAGAAGAAGTTGAAGAGGATGGAGGACGACCTTCAGGCTTCTCGAAAAAATACTTCAAAGATGACCAAAGAGGTCACTCACCTTTGAAATTTGCACATGAAGGACTGTAAAGACTTCAGCATTCAAAAGGGCATTTTCGAGAGAGAGCTTGCCGAACTTAAGAAAAATGCTAGCTGCATGTCTTGGATGTTAACGGCGAAGATCAACTCTCTCGAAATTGAGCTTAAAGCGGCAAAGGAGAAGATCCAATTGCTGGAAGAAAGTTCACCATGATCCTCTGATAAAGTACGATACGAATGGGACTGATCAAAGAAGTTCTCCGACCTTAAAAATAGTTGCACGATGCTGAGCTCGTCTACGATACCTATCAATTAGGTTGGAGTAAGAGGATATCTAAACTCGAGCAAAAGCTTCATGCTACTAATGACGAAATAGCTCGGCTCCAGAAATAGCTGAATGACAGCTACCAAGCTGGCGCAAGCAAGGAGTCAGAGAAGATTGCCTTTTTGAGAAAAATTATTGGTGAGCTTTCAGAGTCGGTCGGGGTAGAAAAGGTCAAGGTACAATGGCTGAAGCTATAGCTAACCTATGAGTAGCAAGCCATTAAGAATGCAAAGACTGAGTCCAAAGTCTTGAGGAAGCAGCGACGAGAGCTTGAAGGCAAGTTTCAACATGTCAACAAGATGTACATAGATGGTTTACTAAAAAAGAAAGCTTGAGGAAGAGATCTTAAGGTTGAAACAGGCCTTGGTGATGGTTGGGGCCGATAGTCCAAAATTTGAGGAGTCCGATCCATCTTAAGGCTTCGGCCTTCCTTCTTCTTCTTTATTTTCATATAATCGATCTTGCCGACCTTTATTTTGCTTGTAATGAACTTATATTTGTAATAAGATAGCACCTTTTTTCGTCATTATTCATCTTACATAAACTCAATGCTTGCTTATGTCTTCATTTTTTCTTCTTCGTCTTTCTTCTATGTTGTCTTTCGATGAAGTAATTATTGTGGATACCTATCCGAGATTCTTTTCATGGACCTGGATGCAATTTTCTTTCTTGCATCTCATATGGTCGGATAGTCGTAGGATAAATGCGTGTGAGGATTGGTGATAAGGTTTCTTCCTTCCTTTGCTTTAGGTTGGAGGTTCGTTTGGGACCACTTGATGGGCTATCTTTTTTTTCCTCGACTTAGGTTAGCAAGATTCTTAGATTTACTTACGTTAGGATGAGATTCTTCTTCTATTCCTAACGTGGCTATACGGATACGTTAAGACCATTATCAGAACCTCTTCTCTCATCTCATCTTAGGTCAACAAGATCTTCTACTTTGCTCATGTCAAGATGAGGTTCTCCTTCTGTTTCTGACATGGTTGTAGGGGCATATTAGGATCATTGTTAGGATTTCTTTCCTCATCTTATCTTAAGTTAACGAGGTCTTCGACTTTGCTCATGTTAGGATGAGGTCCTCCTTCTATTCCTAACATGGCTATAGGAGCACATTAGGATCGTTATCAGAGCTTCTTTCTTCATCTCATCTTAAGTTAACGCGGCCTTCAACTTTGCTCATATTAGGACGAGATCCTCCTCCTATTTCTAACATAGCTGTAAAGACATGTTAGGACCATTGTAAGAGCTTCTTCCCTCATCTCGTCTTAAGTTAATGAGGCCTTCGACTTTGCTCATGTTAGGATGAGATCTTTTTTCTATTCCTAACATGATTATAGGGGCACGTTAGGATCATTGTCAGGACCTCTCCCTTCATCTCATTTTAAGTTAACGAGGCCTTCGACTTTGCTCATGTTAGGATGAGATTCTTCTTCTGTTCCTAATATAGCTGTAGGGGCACGTTAGGATCGTTGTCAGAGCCTCTTTCCTCATCTCATATTAAGTCAATGAGGCCTTCGACTTTGCTCATGTTAGGATGAGGTCCTCCTTCTGCTCCTAACATGGCTACGCTCATCGCATGGTCAAGTTTAGAAGGTAACCCTCCATCATTACAGATATATAATAAAGATTAGGATGTTAAAGTAGGAAGATTTCATTGCAACAAAATCATTGGTAATACATCTGTAGATTTTTTAAATTTCATGATCGGGATAGATCCGCTCCTTCCAGCTTCCTCAAATAGTATGTCTTAGGTCGGACGACTTCTTTGATTTCGTAGGGTCCTTTCCAATTTAGGGCAAACTTTTTTTGATTCTTGAGCTGAGAAATAGCTGCTCGTCGAAGCACCAAGTCCTCCACTCTGAACACTTTGTTCTTGACTCTGAAGTTATAGTATCGGACCATCCTTTGTCTGTAAGCAACCATCCAAACTTGAACTTGTCATTTTTTCTTCAGTAGGTCGAGGTTAGCTTTGAGGTCCTACGAATTACGCTGCTCATTGAAGGCCACGACCCATACCGATGAAAGCTTGAGCTCGATCGGGATGACCGTCTCCATTCCAAAGGCCAAGACAAATGGTGTTTCTCCAGTTGGCAGTGTTTGGATAGTTCGGTATGCCCAGAGTACATGGTAGAGTTCATTCATCCAAGTCCTCCTTGCTCTTTCATGTCTTGCCTTGATATCATGCAATAGGATTCTGTTGGTCACCTCTGCTTCACCATTTGCTTGCAGATGGGCCACCGACATAAAGTTATGAAAGATATTCAAGTCTTCATAGAACTCCATAAACTTTGCCCCAGCAAACTACCGTCCATTATCTGTTATAAAGATTCAAGGTAGACCAAATCTACAAATAATTGACTTTCAGATGAAATCCTGCACTTTAACTTTAGTGATTTTTGCTAGGGGTTCGATCTCGATCTATTTGATGAAGTAGTCGATCACAACTAAGAGAAACTTTCATTGTCCGGATGCAATCAAAAAAGATCCAAGTATATCCATCCCCCATTGTACAAATGACCAAGACGCGCTTAGTGGGATAAGCTCGGAGGCTGGCAGCCTTTGTATACTCATATTTCTTTGGCAACGGTCGCACCTTTTAACATACTCAATACAATCATGGTGCAGGGTTGGGCAGTAGTAATCTTATCTAAATAGCTTGTGAGAAAGGGACCTAGCGCCTAAATGGCTCCCACAAATTTCTTCATATATTTTCCATAATGCAAAATCAGCTTTGAAAGATCGGAGATACTTCAAAAGTGGCAAGGAATATGATCTCTTATATAGTTTGCCTTCATAAAGGACATACTATAAGGCCTGATTTCTTAGCTTTCGAACTTTCATCAGATCATAGGAAAGTATCTCATCTTTGAGATAAGCAATCAATGGATCGATCCAGCAGGGCTCATGATTGATCTGCATTGCAACCTATGGTTCTTCCATACTTAGGCATTTCAACGCTACAAAGTATACTTCTTTGGAAAGCTTGTTAGGGGCGAGTGTGGCCAGCTTGAATAGGAGATTGGCTCTAGCCCTTGGAATTTGTTGGATGCTAAAGCCATTGAAGGCTGGGATCAGGCTCTTCACTCTTTCAAGATACTTCATCATATTTTTCTCTCGAGCTTCATAGCTGCTATCAACCTATTTCACCACTAGCTGTGAATCACTATAGACTTGAAGCCGATCGACTTCTAGTTTCTTGACAATCTTGAGCTCCGCTATCAGAGCTTCATATTCTATCTCATTATTTATTGTCAAAAATTTAAAGCGTAGTACATACTCGGCGATGACCCCTTCAAAATTAACTAGGATCAGTCCAGCACCTGCGATGGAAGCATTGGAAGAGTCATCGACATATAAGGCCCAGAAGCCTTCGAAAAGGTCCACTCTTTTTTCGAAGGAGCTCGGCTGCAACCACGGAATGTTTGCCTCATTTTGCTTAGGTTTGGCCTCATTCGGGATCGTGCATTCGACTATAAAATCAATCAATATCTGAGCTTTGATTGACGATCGAGGTTGATAATTGATGTCAAATTCTGTCAGCTCAATAGCCCATTTCGCTACTCTTTCAGATGCATCTGTTCGATGAAGAACTGCTTTGATTGGTTGATCGGTAAGGAGTGTTATGGTATGCCCTTGAAAGTAGGGCTAAAGTCTCTTGGCTGCAATCAAAAGAGCATAAGTTAATTTTTCTAAGTTAGTATATCTAGTCTTTGCATCTCTTAAGACTCGGCTCATGTAGTAGATCGGTCATTGCACTTTTATCTCTTTCTTGATCAGGACCACTGCTAGTGCTGCAGGAGAGACTGTCAGGTATAGGAACAATTTTTCTTTAGGCTCGGGCTTTGCCAATAGTAGGGGCGAACCAAGGTAGTTCTTGAGTTCTTCGAATGCCTGTTAGTATTCTGTTGTCCAGTAGAAGTTCTTTGGTTACTTGAGGATCTGAAAGAAGGATATACATCGCTCGACCGACTTCAAGACAAAGCAATTTAAGGATGCCACCTTTTCGGCCAAGCATTAGACTTCCTTTATTGACTTCGGGATGGTCATCTCCTGGAAGGTATGGATCTTCTCTGGATTAGCCTCGATCCCCCATCTTGAGATTATGAACTCCAAGAATTTTCTTGAGGTTACTTCGAAGGTGCATTTAGTTTGGTTCAGTTTCATCTTATATCTTCGAAGAGCGTTGAAGATCTCTTCAAGGTCGATAATGTGATTGGATGAGGTCCGACTCTTGATAAGCATATCATCCACGTAGACTTTCATGTTGTGGTCGATCTACTCCTTAAAGATCTTATTGACCAACGGTTGATAGATTGTGCCTACATTTTTAAGCCTGAAGGATATGATCCTGTAATAATAAAGACCATAGTCAGTGATAAAAGCAATTTTCTTCTCATCCTCTGGTGCCATCCAGATTTGATTGTAGTCGAAGAAGGCATTCAAGAAGGTGAGGAGCTCATGACCCAAAGTTGCATCCACCAGTTGATCAATTATGGGCAGAGGATAGCTATCCTTTGGACAGGCCTTATTTAGCCTTTTTGAAGTCTATGCATATTCTCCATTTATCGTTGGCCTTCTTGACTAGGACCATATTGGAGATCCAACTCGAATAGTTGACTTTTCAAATAAATCTAGCCTTAAGGAGCTTGTCCACTTCCTCCACTATCATCTTCTGCCTTTCCAATGTGTGGCCCCGAATTTTCTCTTTCACTAGCTTGCACTTGGGACCAACAGCCAGTCAATATTTCATGACCTCGGCGTTAATTCCTGACATATCTGCTGGAACTCAAGCGAAAATATCAGCATTCTTCCATAGAAAGGCAATGAGCTGTGCCCAAACTTCATCCTCCAGGTTAGAGCTAATTTGCACCATGTGTTCTGCATTTTCGTCATTCAGAGAGACAGCTACAAAGTTTTCCATGGGTTCACCCCGCTCTTCAATAAGGTCGTCACGGACATCCAAACCATCAACCGGGCAAGAGTTGGGTTGGCTATTATTTTGCAAAGCGATGGAGTAGCAGTGCCTTATCAAAACCTGATCTCCTCTAACCTCTCTGATTTTGCAACTCGTCGAAAACTTTATTTTTAGGTAGTAGATCGATACCACAGTCCAAAGTGCATTTAGGTCAGGTTGGCCGAGAATTGTATTGTAGGCTGACGGAACCTTCACAATCAGAAAGTCGACCTATGCTTTGGCTCACTTTGGGTATTGCCCTGCAGCCATAGTCAGTGTTATTATTCCTTCAACTAGCACAGCATCGTCAGTGAAGCCCACTAATGGGGAGCCCATAGGTCTCAGATGGTCATTGGATATAGACATTTTAGAAAAAGCATCATAAAATAAAACATCAGCAGAGCTTTCATTATCTACCAGAATGCACATACATCGTAATCAGCAATATTTAAAGAAATTACAAACGCGTTGTTGTGCGAAAACTAAACTTCTTGGGCATCCTCATCGGTGAAAGTTATGGGCTCCTCAGTACTCCACCTTTTCAGGGCTCCATCGATCCGCTAGCCTCTCCTCGTCGAAGTTCCATAGAGATGGTGTTGATGATGCCAAGCAGGAGTCGATCTCCTTGTTGCTCCTTCCTCCTTGGCAGCTTTAGTTGCGACAGCACCCTTGGCCGATCTTTTCTCGCTTTTAGTCAGCATCTCAAAAATCGATCCAACCGACCTCACTTGATGAGCTCCTCTATCTCGTCTTGGAGCTGAATGCATTTTTTAGTATCATGACCATGATCATGATGGTAGAGATAATATTTGTTAGGATTGGGCTTACCAGGATGAGTACGCATCTTTTTCAGTCTTGGCAGTTGCTCCTTGATTTTCATCAACACCTGGGTCCTCAGAGCGTTGAGGGGAGCATAGTTATGGAACCTTCTGAGGGGGGAGCACTGTCGTACCCTTGTATCAGGAGAGGAGTTCGGGCTCGCTTATGCTCAGGAGGAGTTCAAGAGCATGGTCGAGCTTCACTTGGCCTTTCTTCAGTAGCGGGCTTACTCGATTCACCCACTCACTGCTCTCCAGCGACTTCCCTATCCTTGGCCTTAAAGGCCTCTTCTGCTCGGGCGTATCCTTCAGCCCGAGCTAGCATATCAGCAAAATTTTTGAGGTACTTCTTTTCTAAGAAAAATAGCAAATCATTCTTCTGAAGACCGTCCTTAAGCGCGGCCATGGCAACCAACTGGTTTAGATTTTGGACCTCCAATGTAGCGATGTTGAAGCGGTTGACATAAGCTCGGATAGTTTTTTCTTCCAGCTACTTGATGTTGATGAGGAAGTCCGAGCCTCACCTTGGATGTCGGCTGCTGATAAAGTAAGCTGTAAATTGATGGCTCATTTGGTCAAAGAAGAAGATCGTATCCGATTTTAGCATCGAGTATCAGTTTCTCACTGCTTCCTTCAAAGTAGAAGAAAAAGCTCGGCACAGAATGGCATCCAGTGCATCATGGAGCAGCATCATAGTTCGAAAGATCTCCAGATGGTCAATCGGATCAGTGATCCCGTCGTAGTTCTCGAACTAAGAGAGCTTGAAGTTCAACGGGATGGATTCCTATATGATTCTTTCGGAGAAATGAGGGTCGGTATAGATGTTATCATGGCTACCTAGGATAGCATGACGGAGCTCCTCAATCCATCGATCTATTTTTTAAAAAAATTTTAAATTATTTGAAATTAAAATATTTTGTGATCGATTTTTTGGTTGTAAAATTTTGCAATCGATAAATTGGTTGTAAAATTTAATTTTATGATCAAAAAATTGATCATAAAAATTTTAAATTATTTTAAACTAAAAAATAATTAAGATATTTTCCAATCAATTTTTTGGTGTAAATTTTACGACCAAAAAATTAGTTGCAAAATCAGTTACAAAATTTAATTTTGGTAAGGAATGGAAAACAAATCTTCTTTATTATTTGTGATCGATTTTTTGGTCACAAAATTTTTTAATTTTTTTGCAACCAAAAAATTGGTTACCTATTTGAATTTTTAAAAATATTATTTTAGAGATCGATTTAGCAACCAATTTTTAAATTTTTTCTAAAAAAGAAATAAATTATTATTTGCGATCATTTTTTCATCATAAAATTTTTTAAATTTTTTCAACCAAAAAATAGGTTGCAAATTTAAATTTTGAAAAAAAATATTTTAGAGACTAATTTAGCTGTCGATTTCTAATTTTTTTAAGAAAGAAAAAAAATCTTTTTTATTATTTGTGATTGATTTTTTGGTCATAAAATTTTTTAAATCTTTTGTAGCCAAAAAATTGGTTGTAAATTTAAATTTTGAAAAAATGTATTTTAGAGACCAATTTAGCAACCAATTTTGAATTATTTTTGTAAGAAAAAATCTTCTTTATTATTTGCCATTGATTTTTTTATCATAATTTTTTTTATTTTTTGTAACCAAAAAATTAATTATAAATTTAAATTTTAAAAAATTTTAATTGATATCTTTATTTTAGTGATCTAAATTGATTATTTTTTTTGAAAGAAAAAAAAAGAAAAAAAATCTTGATAATCCCATCGCACCAGCCCTCTCCCCCCCCACCCCTACCCGAACCCCATCTTTCACTCCTAGGCTTGCCCACGAAGGCTTGCCCTCTCCTCCTCAGCGATCTTCCGCGACGGCCTTCCCTCACTGACCCGCCGCAACGACCCCCATCCCTTCCTTGGCAACTGCCCATAACGGCCTCCCCTCGTCAGCCCACAGCGTAGCTCCCTCTCCTCCTCAGTGACTGTCTGCGATGGCCTTCTGCGTATGATAGCCTCCTCTTGCAGGCCTGCCATGAGGCCCCCCATCTTTCCGGGCGATCGCTCATGACAGTTCTCTCATCGTCCGCCCACGACTGCCCTTTCTTTGGCTCCCCTCGTCGGCCACCCTCGACGACCCCCCCTCTTTTTGCCAACCCCCGCGATGGTTTCTCCTCATTGGCCCATCCACGATGGCCCTCCTCTCACCGGCCGCATGCAATGGCCCCCTCTCCTGCACTTCTTCTCCTTTCCGCTACTATATATATATATATATATATATATATATATATATATATATATATATATTATATATATATATATATATATATATAGAGAGAGAGAGAGAGAGAGAGAGAGAGAGAGAGAGAAGAGAGGATGAATGACTCTTTTTAAGTTTCTTTTTTCGAATGGATGTTGGGCAAAATATGGCAAGATAAAAAGCTGCCTTACATTTCTCTCTAATTTCTGTATCATATGATTTTTGTTCCTTGTCTTCCATGTCAGCCTAGAGGGTTCTTCTCAACCTTTCAACTTGCATTCTTCTATTTTGCTGCACAAACAAGATTATTATATACTGTTTAAGTAAGTAATTTTTTCTAATATATTCTGTACAATATCCCCTTGGACAGCCATGTAAACTTGCTTTTCTTGTACAACCATTTGTGCACTATGCTTAATATCCCTGCAGACGGCCACGTGTCACTCAATCTTCCTTAGCTTTACTCTTTAACTGGTTTGAGCCCGCGTTGTGTGTCGGTTCTAGATCATATCAGTATTCTTTTTTTTAAAAAAAAATATTTTTAAATAAATAAATAAATATAAGAAAATTAGATTTATTTAAATTCTTAATATTAGTTCATTTTTTTGGTTATATTATTTAATTATAAGAGTGGATTTTTATTACAAAAATAGATTTTAATCACATCAATTAATTTACATATATAAACTTCAATTCAATTATTTAATATCATAATAGTTAATTTTTTATTTAATTAAATAATATTTTATAATTTTTTTATCCACATGGTATTCATAGGTGATAAATTTGTGTTTACATGGATAGCTTAAGAGGGTGCTTGATTGATGATTGGAATCGAAATGAGAATGAAAATTGGAATCGGAATGGATTAATGCTTTAAAGTGTCTGGTTCATGACCGAAACTAGAATCAAAATCGGAATCGGAATGAAAATTTGAATTCATAGAAAAGAATTGGGATTGGATTTTAGATAGATTGGGCTATTCCCATTCTACTCTGAAATTGGAATCGAAATGGAACTCCGTCCAACTAAGTGATTGAAATGGGAGTCATCCATTTTCATTTCGATTTGGGATCTCTACTTCTTTCAACCGTATATCCTCTAAATTGCTATCCTACTTTATCTCGATTTCTGCTTCGATAGTATATAATAGACGGCACCCCTACTCCTTGGTTCACTCCAACTAGAGGGCTAAGTTAAGGCTGACCTTTATTGATATATCATTGTATATATTCATCCTATTCTCCAAGGTGTTCTCTTGCTTCTTATACTTAACGGTGCAGTAGCAGCTTCTTAGTATATCCTATATTTTCTTTATAGATGATTGCCTCCTCGTTAGCAAGACTACAGTAAAAGATATTACTTGTTTACTTGTCGTCATTAATGCTTATTGATCTCTCTCAAGGCAAGCTGTTAATCTTCAAAAATCTCATGTTACTTTTAGTCCCAAGATGCCACATGCCTTGAAAAGTCAAATTCAAAATTTATGACACATAGGAGCTTGGAGGTATTTAGGTGTTCCGATATCCGGAGACAAGTAGACTCCAGTCGAAAGTGGAAGGCTCTAGCTTTGACTGATGGAGCATCCCTTCTACAATCCATATTGACATCAATACCTCTTTAGTACTCTTTATCTGCAGTGTCTGTGCCTATAACTTTTTTTAACAAAAATTTAAAAAGAATTCAAGGCATGATCCAAGGAGAAAATCATTTGATCTCATTGCATGGTCTTCTGTTTGCATGTCTTGGATTGGTTGATTTATTATCTAGACGTAAAGCTTATTTATGCAAACTTGCTATCCCAGGTGGCGCTTCAACTGACTTCTTGATGGGCTAAGCTAGTTCAGGCTAAATACCACTTTGAAGCACTCGGGCTAATTACCATAAACCCTGATTTTGTTCTGCCATTTGGTCTAGATTACTTAGAATCAGGCCTCAGGTTCAACCACATTTCATCTAGTCCATTGGACATGGAATAAATCAGTTGTATGCCCCTGCTAATCAGCTATGTTTGGATTATTATGGACATCATAAAGTTTCCCTTGCGAACATGTACTCTCTTGTAAAACTAGTGGACGTTGCACCTCATCCCACTAGCTGGGACTGGATCTGGAAACTTAATGTTCTCAAGAGAGTTAAGTTCTTTTGGTTGTCTACCTTGCGAACAAATATGGTGTAACCGGGGCATGGTGGATCCAACTTATAGTTTTTGTGATCTGTATGATACCGTGGAGGAAGATGCCCAACATATCATTATTTCTTGCTCATATACTAAAAGATGCTGGGGGACATTGCAACATATGGATGGATCGAGCTTCTTTGTTTTAACCATCTCAGCTTTCATACAATTTGTATCAACAAGCAGGGTTGAGTCCATGACGCAAGCCTTGCATGCCTATGTTGCAGCCATCCTATGGTTGGCTCGCAATGAGTGTATTTTCCAATAAATGCAAATGTCTCCTCAGCAACCGTCGAGGAAAGTTACAGTTGACATTAATCTTTTGGATTGGTTGGCGCCATCTGTTGCCCCGTCATAGCACTGTAGTTGCTTCTCTCCCATCCTTTCACCATAGAATTCATATATGGTTTCATGGCAACACCTCCCATTGGAGTAATTAAGGTAAATTTTGATGCATCGGTTACCCAAACAAAGGCAGCTACTGGATCAGTCATCCGAGATTATTTTGGTAAATTACGTGGGCCGGGAGGCAAATTACTTCTTCCACTCTTTGTGCCATATGCTGAATTAACTACAGCATGGCTAGGTTTATTGGTTGCTTGCACAGAATTTCAAGCATATAGCATTATCTTGGAGGGAGACTCTGCTTCAGTAGTTAATTGGCTCAATTCTACTGGTAGGCTTCATAGTTCACAACATCCTAGCTTATTGGAAATAAAATAGCTGCTAAGTAATATTCCAGATCGTTCATCAGGAAGGAAACAAAATAGCAGACTATGTGGCTGTGATGGCGATGGCTGGGGACTAGAACTTATTACGGATGGCAATGGATCGGGTGTGGATCGGATTAATCCATACCTATATCCACTCTATAAGTAAAAATCCTATATCCATATCCGCCTTGTACTCGCTTTGGGTTGGGTCGGGTCTGGTTGGGTAGAGATGTAGATCGGATATCGGATCAGATATATAAGAGCGATCCATCAGATTAGGTATATATAAATAATATAAAATCATCATAATTTGGAATGGAAGGTATGTACTAAGGTTATCTCAAGTTGAATTTGAGTCAAGATATACCATTATCCGTATCTGATCCAAACTTACTTCAGATACTTTTTCTAGAGCCTATACCTGCCCTGAATTCTAATCGGATCGGATAAAAACCCATCTTATTTGGATCGGATCGAGTCGAGTACCAAGTCGGCTAAAATTGCCATCCCTATGAGCTTTTACCTCCACAGCTCAATAACAGTCTACAGGCAGATTGTTGGGGAGTGGCTTTTGCCCGTCACTCCCATTTCTAGTTATGCCATGGGCTATTCTTATACACCATTCTACCCTAACCTGATGCATCACTGATTTTCTGATTTCATGCCTGTGGGTTTTATTCTTCAAATGTAGTGTCTATTACAACAGACTTATTCCTGGAAATAGGGCCAACGAAATTCAAATATGGTTCTGATTTAGGTTGCTTAAATATTAAGTTGCAGTGTTTTTTAATATTACCACAGCTCTTCCTTTCTACTACACATTCACTTTAATCTCATAATGCTTTGCTTGATGAAGTACTTTAGATATCTTAACTTCAACAAAGTGGGTTGGCTGAACTGTTATATGAGTAATTTCAAAGATAAATGGTCAGTACAAATGGAGCTCTTCAACAAATTACACTTAATATATTCATCTTCTGAGGCACGCAGCAACTATTATTGGAAGAAATTCTCAATTTATCCTGTTGTTGCTGTTACATCCAGTGCTAAAGTCTAAAGACTTGATCTTTTTCCATGTGCTAAGAAGGTTGACTGGCAGTGTTTCTATAAATGTCTTCAATATCTTCTTTCAATAATTTTCACTGTTACATCTTTCTCCAACTTACTCATGTGGCCACTTCATCACCCTGGTATCATTCAGTCTTCATGGCACATCATGTTGACAGAAAGATACAATATTCAGAGGACTGCATGCGGTCATCATGATTTTATTGCCATTTTTCCTCGCTAGCCTGGTGGGTCACATATCTCCAAATGCCTCATTCTTTATAACCATCAGCCATGTTTGGTGCAGGTAGTGAGGGTGCATGTAGCATTCGGATTTCCCGAAAGAATTTACGATGCACAGATACTGTCAAATTCTTCATATTCCCTGCAGCATCATGCATGCATAGCGCTGGTTCGTGGTCTTCAGTTGCTTATCTTGAATTTTACAGAGCATGTGTAGAAATTTTTTTCCAGGATCCACAGTTTCTGCAAATCCTCAGCTTCATACTGTATGCCTATGTTCTGCTATGATCTGGTTTCTTGCTAAGATGGGAAGTTGTCTGCTTTATTTTATAATACGTATGCTCTGCCTATGTTCTTAGCATGATATAAGTTTTCATCATCTACCCAAAAAAAAAAAAAAAAAGGAAAAGTGAAACAAAGCCAAATGCAACGGGTCAGGAATTCTTATTGTTGGCAAATTTTTACCACGAAAATGTAAAAGTCCATGTGTCAACCATGCAATTTTTTTCGTTTCCTGTGTGATATCGAGAAGAAGACTATATATGATTAAACTTCTTCCACTAATGATAAATTCTTATGGAATAGTTTCCGTACACATTTATTTATGGTTAGCAACTTATTATCGGAGGATATTTTCAGCTTTTACAATAAAAAAAGAAACATTTTCAGCAATAAAAAAAAATTGTCATATTTCAGTTCTTTTTTATTTTATATATCTAACATTCAGTTTGAGCACGTTGCTTGCGACGATCGTCCTTCGTGTTTGCATACTCTGCTCAACATTTCCTCTTAACAATTCAATTTCTCAAAGATTTCTCTAAATTACTAAAAGTATATATAAGAATCAATCAATGCTTTTGTTGATGCAGAATCTGATCGTCGCCGGAGTCCACTGGAGTTGAGACCGATGAAATCGCCGTCGGAGACCTGCAAAACAGAGTCCCGATCGGAGTCGGCGGGGGTGGCTTCGGTAGGACCCTCCGACGATCAAGTCAGCTCTGGCCAACAAGAATGGAGTACTCGGGAATGAGTTCCGGAGCTTAGAGAAGAAGAGGAGAGCTTAGAGATTAGAGAGATTAGCGTATCTGGAGGGTCCTTTTTATAGCGGAGCTGATGGTGACAGCTACAGCCGCGTGCTGGCGGACCGCTCGAGGTTCGACGGAGTCAGTCTCACGGGAAGGTGCCATGTGCGGCGGGCTGATGGTGACAGCCATCGCCGCCTGATAGTGGGTTGCTATTGCTTACGGCGGACTGATGGTGATGGATGCAGAGCCAACTGAATAAAGGGTTGAAGGCCTTCATCGTGTGCCCATTTCGGAGGAGTTCGGGCTCCTGAAGAGGAAGCTTGGAAGAAGTTCGGCTCCCATAGGCGCCTGGCTGAAGGTACGCGGCTAAAGCTCGGCCGCTGGGGAGTTTGGTAGGAGCTCGATCGGCCGAAGGGGGTGCCATGGAGGAGTTCGGCTCCTGAAGAAATCCGACCGAAGAGAAAGCTTGAAGGGGAGTTGGGCTCTCGTAAGCATCTGGCTGGACGAGTGCGGCTGAGGTTCGGCCGCTGGGAGTTCGGAAGGAGCTCGATCACTAGAAGTTCAGTCGAGGGACGACCGCTGAGGAGTTCAGCCGCTGAGAAATCTGAAAAAGCTCGACCGACTGAGCAGCTTGAGGAGCTCGGCCGCTAAGCAGTTCGGCCGCTGAAGGGGTTCGGTCTTGACGCTGGGAGTTCGAAGAAGCTCGGTGGCTGAGGAGTTCGAGGGAGTTCGGCAGCTAAGTAGTTCGGTCGGCTGAACGGGTTAGAAGAAGCTCGGCCGCTGGGCAACCCATTTACTGAAGTCCGTCTGCTGAAGCTCTTCTACGGCTACCGGTTGCATTAGGCTGAGCATCGAACTAGACTTCGGCGGGAGCGGGGTTTATCCCCAACACTAGCCCCCCAACTTCCGAGTTTGAAAATCGAAGGAAGGGAGTCCAGGAAAGGTGACTGCCGAAGTCTTCCTCTGAGCCCCGTGTTGGTCCAGATCGAAGCTCGGGGGAGATCTCATCCCCAGCTAAAGTTGATATCGAAGTTGAAGCCCGAGGAAGATCCCATTTCCAACCAAGGTTGAGGGAGGCTTCGTCCGCTGCGATCGAAGTCGGAGGTTGAGCTCCTTGGGGGCGACATTGTCTCCTACGGCCAAAATCGATGCGGGCGCTCAGGAGAGATTCTATCTCTAGCCGAGGTCGAAGTTAAAGCTCTCCAGCCGAGGTTGGATCGATCGCTCGGGGAGATCTTATCTTCTTTGGCCGAGGTTGATGCGGGTGCTCGCGTTAGGACGATGTTCTCCTCCTGTTCCTAACTTCGACTTTGCTCGCATTAGGACGAGGTTCTCCTCCTATTCCTAACGGACTGTGGGGGCGCATTCGGACCGTCGTCCGTCTCCCCCCATCTCGTCTAAGGTGAACGAGGCCTTCGACTTTGCTCGCATTAGGACGAGGTCCTCCTCCTATTCCTAAAATGGGCTGTGGGGGCACATACGGACCATCGTCCGTGCCTCTCCCCCATCTCGTCCTTTGTGAACGAGGCCTTCGACTTTGCTCGCGTTAGGACGAGGTCTCCTCCTTTTCTAACGGACTGTGGGGGCACATTCGGACCGTCGTCCGCGCCTCTCCCCCATCTCGTCCTTCGTGAACAAGGCCTTCGACTTTGCTCGCGTTAGGATGAGGTCTCCATTCCTAACGGGCTGTGGGGCACATACGGACCGTCGTCCGTCCCCCTATCTCGTCCTTGTGAAAAGGCTTGGTTGACTTCCTCGCTCAGGAGAGAGATCTTATCTCTGTTCGAGTTGTCATGGTCGCTCGGAGAGATCTTTCTGTAGCCGGGTTGTGCCGCGTTAGGAAGGTTCTCCTCTGTTCCTACCGAGGTTGTCACGGTCGCTGGGAGAGATCTTATCTCTAGCCGAGGTTGACGTGGTTGCTCGAAAGAGATCTTATCTCTAGTCGAGATTATCACGATCGCTCGAGAGAGATCTTATCTCTAATCGAGGTTGACTCGGTCATGGTCGCTCGGGAGAGATCTTATCTCTAGCCGAGGTTGTCATAGGACGAGGTTCTCCTCCTGTTCCTAACGGCTCATGTGGGAGAGATCTTATCTCTGGCCGAGGTTGGTCATAGATTTTTTTGAGGATCCCAATCTAAAATGAATGAGGCCTTCGACTTTGCTCACGTTAGGATGAGGTTCTCCTCCTGTTCCTAACAGGCTGTGGGGGCATATAAGGACCGTTGTCAGGACCCTCTTCCTCCCATCCTCGTTCTAAGATGAACGAGGCCTTCGACTTTGCTCACGTTAGGACGAGGTTTTTCTCATGTTCCTAACAGATTGTGGATGAGGTTCTTCGAAGCTCAGGAGAGATCTTATCTCTAGCCAAGGTTGAAGCTCGGGCACTCGGGAGAGATCTTATCTCTAGCCGAGATTGATTCGATCGCTTGGGAGAGATCTTATCTCTGACCGAGGTTGGCACGATCGCTCGAAAGAGATCTTATCTCTAGCTGAGGTTGACTCGATCGCTCGGAGAGATCTAGATGCTCGCGTTAGGATGATCTCTGTTAACCGAGGTTGACTTGGTCGCTCGGAAGAGATCTTATCTCTAGCCGAGGTTGGCATCCGATCGCTCGGAAGAGATCTTATCTCTAGCCCAGATTGACCACGATCGCTCGGGAGAGATCTTATCTCTAGCCGAGGTTATGGCTCGCGTTAGGACGAGGTTCTCCTCCTGTTCCTAACGGACTGTGGGGGCACATAAGGGCCGCTGTCAGGGCCTCTCCCCCATCTTGTCTTTATGGTGAGGCTTCACTCGAGAGAGATCTTATCTCTAGCCAAGGTTGTTGCTCACATTAGGACGAGATTCTCCTCCTGTTCCTAATGCGGCAATTATCGACTGCTTCTTTTCTTTCATCACATAGTTTTCGCATTCAGAAATAATATTATTTGTTGGAAGAGAATTATTGACCTAGGGGAAGTTACTTGCAGCACATCCCCAAATTCCTATATTTCAAGGATAGTGAGGGCGTTGCTCCTCCGCTAGGTTCTCTTCCGGCAGTAAGTCTCGGGCCGGACGTCCTCCTCTATCTCATGCTGGCCTTCTTAATTTGTAGCAAGCTCTTGGCTTTGTTACTGAAAGACGATGAATCGCCTGATGTACCAAGCTCCTCCTCGGAGTGCAATGTTGGATGACGCCGTGAGGCAGCCGACCTCCTTGCGGTCTCTGGCTATGGCAGTTCGAGCTCCTTGCCGTCTTTGGCTATGGCAGCGCCCTTGGCCGATCTTCTCCTGCTTCAGGACTGGTGTCGAAGGAATTTACCCAAGCCGCCCCTTTCTGACGAGCTCCTCAATTTTCGTCTCGGAGCTGGATGCATTCCTCGGTGTCGTGGCCATGGTTCGCGATGGTAGAGACAGTACTTATCTTCGATCGTGCATGTTTTGGGGGAGACCGTAAGTCCTTCTTGACCTTGGACAAGCTGGTTCTTAACCTTCGGTGAGAATCTCGAGTTCGAGGGAGCGTTGAGGGGGGCGTAGTCGCGGAACCTTTTCGGGAGGAGGACTTCTTTCGCACCCTTCCTGTCGGGGCTTCCTGGGTGGCGAGCTCGAAAGGAGTTCGGGCCTTGCTTGCGCTGTGGAGGATCGTAAGTGCGGAGTCCTCGCTTGCCCTGGGGCGGTCGTGAGCGCGGCCGAACTTCGTCTCACCTTCCTGTGAAATATCTATTGGGGGCTTCCTTGGTGACATACTGGAGCGGAAGTTCGGCCTCACTTGTGTCGAACTTCATTCTGATGATGAGGTTTGAGGGGGAGTTTGGCCTCACTTGTGCCGAACTTTATTTCGCAGGAGAACTTCGTTCTGCCCCCGCTTGCATCGAACTTCATTCCACTTTTCCACGAAGCCCTCCGTGGGAGAACTTCCTGCTTCTTTTGTGAGCTTGGCTTTCCTCGCACCGAACTGGAGAACTTTCTGCTTCTT
The DNA here is from genome assembly GCA_006176705.1 of Cocos nucifera. Lineage (NCBI taxonomy): Eukaryota > Viridiplantae > Streptophyta > Magnoliopsida > Arecales > Arecaceae > Cocos > Cocos nucifera. The sequence continues at coordinate 98,336 of QRFJ01002036.1, read as the reverse complement.
TGTCCGGAACTCCTTGACGACGAGCTCGAGGGGGAGCTCGATTTTCCTCGCGTCGAACTTTATTTTGCTTTCCCGCGAGACCCTCCGCGGGAGAACTTGCTTGATGATGAGCTCGAGGGGGAGCTCGGCTTTCCTCGCGTTGAACTTCATTCTGCTTTCCCACGAGACCCTCCGCAGGAGAACTTGCTTGATGATGAGCTCGAGGGGGAGCTTGGCTTTCCTTGCGCCGAACTTCATTCTGCTTTCCCACGAGACCCTCCACGGGAGAGCTTGCTTGACGACGAGCTCGAGGGGGAGCTCAACTTTGCTTGCGCCGAACTTCGTTCCACTTTTTTGCTCTCGCCGAACTTCATTCCGCTTTCCCACAGAATCCTCCGCGGGAGAACTCCATGCCCCTTTGGTCGGGGCTTCCTTGATGAGGAGTTTGGCGGTGAGCTCGGCGGCCTCGCCCATGCCGAACATCATTCCGCCCTCCTAGGTGAACTTCATGCTCTCTTGGTCGGGGCTTCCTTGATGAGGAGTTCGGCAGCGAGCTCGGCGGCCTCGCCCACGTCGAACATCTTTCCGCCCTCCTGGGTGAACTTCATGCCCTCTTGGTTGAGGCTTTCTTGATGATGAGCTCGAGGTGAAGTTCGGCCTCATATGCACTGGGGAGGTCGTGGACGCGGCCGAACTTCAATCCGCCTCCTTGCGAAACCTTCCGCGGAGAACTTCATGCTTCTGCGGGAGAACTTCGCTCCTTCCTTAGGGCGATTGGTATGCCCAAATGCTTTTTCTTAAGGCTGGTTCCTCGCATCCTCATGGCGGATTTGCTGACAAAGTCCCCGCCAGAGGTTGTCGCACGGCTTGCATCGTCTCGATGGGATGGGAGCAGATGGATCTGACGCGCAGGACGTCGATCATCGAGTCGAAGCTCTCCTGGAGGCATTTTCTCTTCGAAAAAGAGCTCTAGTGAGGAAGAAGAGATCTCCGGAGAGAGAGAAATTATCGTCGAGCACTTCTTTAAGAACAAGAAAACCTCGGAGGTTCACGTCCTTCCTCTAGCGCAATCTATTGACGTAGAATCTGGTCATCGTGGGAGTCCACTGGAGTTGAGGCCGATGAGGTCACCGTCGGGGACATGCAAAACAAAGTCCCGTTTGGAGCCGACGGAGGGGGTGGCTCCGGCAGGACCCTCCGACGATCAAGTTAGCTTTGGCCAACAAGAATGGAGTGCTCGGGAATGAGTTTCGGAGCTTAGAGAAGAAGAGGAGAGCTTAGAGATTAGAGAGATTAGCGTATCTGGAGGGTCCTTTTTATAGCGAAGCTTGATGGTGACAGCTGCAGTCGTGTGCTGGCGGGCCGCTCGAGGTTCGATGGAGTCAGTCTCACGGGAAGGTGCTGTGTGCGGCGGGTTGATGATGATAGCCATCGCCGTCTGATAGCGAATTGCTATCGCTTGTGGTGGACTGATGGTGATGGCTGCAGAGCTTACGGCGGACTGATGGTGATGGCTGCAGAGCCAGCCAAATGAAGGGTTGAAGGCTTTCATCGTGTGCCCATTTCAAAGGAGTTTGGGCTCCTAAAGAGGAAGCTTGGAAGGAGTTCGGCTCCCATAGGCGCTTGGCTAGAGGTACGCGGTTAAGGCTCGGCCGCTGGAAAGTTCGGTAGGAGCTCGGTCGATCGAAGAGGATGCCATGGAGGAGTCCGGCTCTTGAAGAAGTCCGTCCGAAGGGTGTTTGGGATGAGTCCAGCTCTCGAAGAAGTTCGACCGAAGAGGAAGCTTGGAGGGGAGTTGGCTCTTATAAGCATCTGGCTGGAGGAGCGCGGCTGAGGTTCGGCCACTGGAAGTTCGGAAGGAGTTCGATCGCTAGAAGTTCGGTCAAGGGATGACCGTTGAGAAATTTGGCCGCTGAGAAGTTCGAAAGAGCTCGGCCGACTGAGCAGCTCGAGGAGCTCGACCGCTAAGCAGTTTGACCACTGAAGGAGTTTGGTCCTGACGCTGGGAGTTCGAAGAAGCTCGGCGGCTGAGGAGTCCGAGGGAGTTCAGCAGCTAAGTAGTTCGGTCGGTTGAACGGATTAGAAGAAGCTCGGCCGCTGGATAACCCATTTGTTGAAGTCCATCTACTGAAGCTCTTTTACGGCTATCGGTTGCATTAGACTGAGCATGGAATTAGACTTTGATGGAAGTGAAGTTTATCCCCAACAGCTCTAAATAGCATTATTCTGGAAAGTGTTTGAACATTGATCATTTCAGGATGGGAGAACGGTCATATGTAATAAATTGTTCTAATTCTGCAATCTTCATTTTGCCTATAACGATTCCATTGCATGTTGCTGGGATCATCCAACAAAAAAGTGATATATGAATAAAAAAAAAATTTAATTAAATTTAAACAATAATAATTTTTTAAAAATAAATAATACATTGATTTTTACTTGAATGTGGTCCATAGGTTTCGCATCACCTCTCTCGGCGCCAAGATGCGTGGCAGCCGTGAGCGGTGGTGCGGTATCTTTGAAGGCGGCTGCGCGTTGGAGGTGCTGGATCCACCGAGCCCTCTTTGCTAGCGGAGAGAATGGATGGTAAATAAAGTAATAAAATAAATTTTTTTAGCAAAAACAAAAAAAGTTTGATAATCTGCAAATCATCTGTCCATAACTGTATCTTAAATATGTTATCGGACGGTCAAAAATTTTATAATTTTTTTATAAAATAATATAAAAGCATATCGTGGGAATCCTTTTTATTAAATCAACAAATGATCATATCAGACCGACCATGTCGTCTCACGGCACGGCGTTGTTGAGTCCCGAGGTTGGTTGTGGGTACGTCATGGCTGATGTTTCACGTGCTGCACCAAGTCCGATGCCCCATCAAAATCGTGCCGTCCATGGAATCAGAACCGCTTGTGTTCTATCGAAGGGGAGGATTCGAACCCCTTTATCGGGAGAAATTATTGCATGCACCAGGCAGGAGAAATGCCGAAGCAAATGCACGGTGGACAGCGCGCAATCGCGAATTGGTAAAATACAAGAGGTAGCGTGGCGTGTTATCGATTTACGTGATGTACATTAAACATGGTGCAGGCCGGAGGCCTTTATCGGTGCTGATTTATTTGAGATTTTATTTATTTATTATTTATTATTTTCAGAAATATCATCTTACCTAAATTATTTTTCAGAATGTCGTCCACGCTGAAATCGCCGGTTCAAACCGGCGATTCCACCGACACCCTGGCGCTGACACCATTAAAAAAAACTCATCAATTCAGCTGGCAATTTCACATAATTTTTTTTTAATTTATAAATATATATATTTTTTAATTCATGGTCCAAAAAAAAATTTATTTATAAATTTTTAAAAAAAATTATGTGAAATCACGGGTTAAATCTTTTCCAGTGGACACCTAATGGTGTCTGTGAAACCATCGATTCAATTTGAAGTTTAAAAAATAAGTTTAAAAAAAATAATATTTTTAAAAATAAAAAATTATAAAAAAATAAAAATAAAAAAAATCTAGATCCACCTGATGCCGTCTAGATAATAATTTTGCCTTTGATTTCTTCTACGAAATCATACGCATATTTATATCAAAAATATATTTTTTATTAATTAAATTATTAATTTATAATTAAAAAAAATATATTTTTTATCATTTTCAGCATTCACCTTGCTATCTGGCCTATTCTCTCCAATATTTTTTGCGGGATCCATACAGCATGACTATGTCAAAATTATATGGATAGATACTATAAAATATTATATAAAATAATTTCATAATTTATTATATTTTTTAATATTATATTAAAAAATATATTTAAAAAATATAAATTTTTTATTAATTAAATTATTAATTTATGATTAAAAAATAGTATATACTTTTTTTCTTATTTTTAGTATATATGTTTTAGTGATATATACATGTTATATGATCGTATGATATATATTAAGTAAATTAATTATAAATTAAATTAATATATATCTATAAATAAATCGATAGTTTTTATAATATCGAGTTCATCAATATATAATATATAGACAGATGATATATACTGTAAGCTTTTTTTAATACACATCTAACAACGATCCAATACATAGTATATAAATAATTGATACACATTTAATAAAATATAATTAATTAATACATATTTAGATAAAGATGATATATAGTTTTTAGAATATACCACTCATCAATATATAGTACATAGCCAAATAATATATATTAGATAACTTATTGATATATACTATAATTTTTTTTAATATACGATGATTCAATACATACCTATAAATAAATTAATATATAATTTATCGAACTTAGTATTTACTAGTGTATAGTATATGATTAGTTGATCCACATCTAGTAAAATATTCATTCGATATTTCAATACATACCTCTAAATAAAATAGTATATGATTTTTATGAACTTTTAGATGCAAGAATCTTAGAAAAGAAAGGATTTGGAAGAGAAGAAAGAGATTCGAAAAAATAGAAGAGATGGCATATGGGGTTTAGAGAAAAGAAAAAGACTTGGAAGAAAGATCTAATAGATTGGAGAAATGACTTGATGAAGAAGATAATAGACGAAGAGGTTTGAGGCAAAAGAAAAAGAAAGTGTGTGATCACAAAAAATCTCTCTTAGATATATATTTTATTTTTTATTATTTGAGTTAAGAAACTAATAAATTTTATTAGTAGAAAAAAATTAATTTATATTTGATTTTTAGATTTTTTTTAAGATGCAAAAAAAATAAATGAAACTAGATCCATCTTATATATAGCCTATAATGGCTGCTCTATATGATTTTTATTCTATCTTCTATTTATTTGTAGCTGAAAGCTATTCGGTGATGCCATCAAGGCAGTTTCTCTGTAAGTTTCCAGTTTCTTTTACCTTGAATTTAAGCACAAATTTACTGGGAAGAAAATTGTTTCCCAGGTGGCTCTCGAAATTTATTTTTTTTTTTTTTAAATTTAGCATCCATATAATCATGTTCTTCAAGTCGTTCCATTGAGCTTTAGACATGGGAAGAAGTCCGTCGGTTTGTGGGGCAACCCTACCGGGTGGCAAAGGGAGCAGTTAAGGCCAATCTCGAAAGGCTTCCATCGCTTTGGCTATTAGATCACCCATTGAAACATTTAATGATAAATAATCCCTGTTTTCAAAAATTTCTCCAAATAATTTGGCTGCCGAAGCAATCCAATCGAATCGGATCATATATAAATCACATCGGATACATGATAATTAAAAATTTATCAATTTGAATCTAATTCATTGAGTACATAGATCCGTAGGTACTAAATGACGATAAATGGGTTAAACGGGTAACGATCGCCGCTGTCTTAAATAAGATAAACAATCAAGTATGCAAACAAAGATATTTTCCTATTCTGGCATCCATGGGTTCCACACGAGAAATCTCGTGATAGGTTGGAATCGCACGAAAAAAGAAAAAACGGGTTTGGGTAGGTGAGAAGGTCGAGCGGATTCTTTTTCCCTGGACCCGCGCGGTTCCCCGAGGCGTCGCTAAGCTCCTTGAGACCAAGCTCCATCTGAAGCGCAGCAGCGTGGGGTAGAACACGAGGGGACTCGAAGAGTAAGGGAGTGAGTCGGAAATGGCGACGGCGTTCGAGCACCCATACGTGCCGAGGGACCTCCACCTTCCGGGTTACATCCCGTGCTTCCTCTCCCAGAAGGATATCGTCGTGCCCTACCTTGGCACCTCCATCGTCGGCGTCGCCCTCATCTGGCTCTTCTCTGGTGACCACTCTACTCCAGTCTTCTTCCATTCGTGTGGGCATTTACTTGTTTTGTTTATGATCTTAGTCTCTAATCTACCCGTGATCTCGATGTCCATTGTCGGGTGGTGCATGCAAGTGTTTGTGAAATTATCTCAGAGAGTTAGTGGAAAAATCTGATCTTGTTTATCATCTATGTGTCTGCTCTATCTTTCTTAAATTTTTCATTTTTTGCACTTCAGATTTTTAGCAATGATCTCCCCATCTATTTATTTCTCCTATGGATTACGTGATAATGAGTATGAAAGCGGATCGTATTGGATCTTTCAGTCTTGGGATTGGTTAAGCCCATTTGGAATCATATAAAAGGGGGTTTATACAGATAGTAGGAAAGAAAGGTTTCATCTTTTGGCCAATTCCTCAGTGATTTATCCCTACATAGTTTTAGCTGTTCAGAATATTGTTATTTGCTATTTTCTTTTAAGAAGTTCATGTTGAATGTGATGAAAGATGAGACCTTGGAAAAATGAGTCGCTAGACTTGTTGTTGCCGGACTTGTGCTACCTCTGTCAACACTTGTGCTGGTTGTTCATACAAGGGTTTAAAAAGAAGAATTAATTTGATTTGTGCTGTTTTTTTTCTTCCTTTTTTTTTTTTTTTTTCACTCTTGTTTTAGGGCGACTGTCAAAGATATCAAAGACTGATAGGTTGCTTATGTGCTGGTGGGCATTTACGGGTCTGACTCACATTATCGTTGAGGGCTATTTTGCCTTTTCCCCAGAGTTTTACAAGGAGAAAACTCCACACTTTTTGGCTGAAGTCTGTAAGTTTTTGTAGTCATACATTCCAGGTGTTCCTTTGAATGTCGAAATGAACTTTCTCAGAGCTCAAGGCTGCATTTGGTATCGTTGCTGTTTTTCTTTTTTTTTTTTGAAAAAAATGGATACAGGAAATCTATTTTTTTTTTCAGATAATAGAAAATGCATTTGGCTTTTTCTCTTTGTTTTTTTAAGTAATAAGGGCCATTCTTTTATGGGTAAATATTATTATATTTATATTATGTATTATAATAATAATATAATAACTAGTTATAATATTATATATAAAAATATAATATAGTACAATATGATATATAATTATATTACATGCAATATAAATTATAGTTATTATAATAATATTATGTTATATCTTCTTATTATAATATTATTAAAATTATTGTATATAATATATTATTATATTTTATTTTACATAATATATTTTGTAAAATATTTTTTTTGTTATAATATCTCCATAATAATTATATAATCATATATATAATATTTACTCTATGATAATAATACTTAATAATTATTATAATTATTATATAATAATATATATTATGTATACTATATATTGTATAATAATATTATTATACTTATATTATTATAATCATATTATTATTATATAATGTTATTTGGTTGGTTATTATTATATATTATTTATATAATATAATATAATGTAATGGATTATATAATGTAATAATATATATTACACAACATATTATAATGTTCTATATAGTATTTAAATTATCATATGTTCTAATATATATTAAATAACATATTATATCATATATAATATATAATAATATATATTATATTATTTTATATAAGGCGGAAGGGTGCCGAGATTGGGATGTTGGGCAGAGAGGATGAGAGAGGGATAAAAACCAAATTTCAAAAAAAAAAAAGGAGATAAAAATTTTTCATTGCCACTTTTTTTTCAAAAATAATGAAAGTTATTTAAAAAATAAGACATAGAAGTATGGTAACCAAACATGTTTCTGCATTGGATTTTGTATTTTTGTTTTGAAAAAAAAAGAAATAAGAAGGAAATGATACTAAACAGGGCCTACGTTAATTTTATGTTTGCTGACATCACCTGACAATGCAGGGAAGGAATATAGTAAAGGTGACTCCAGATATGTAGCAAGAGATGCTGGAGTGGTTACTGTTGAAGGAATCACTGCAGTCTTAGAGGGTCCAGCTAGCCTTGTTGCTGTGTAAGACTTCGAATCATTTTTCTTGTAGTCACACTCATTCATGATTACTGATTTTCTCTATCTTCACAATAAATAGTTTTCTGAAAAATATTCAGAGTAGCTTGACTTGCTATTTAGTTTGAAGTGTGGGCGAAACTCGGACGTGTGGTTAAACTTCGACTCCACAAAAGGGATGGGGCTCCATGCATGTCTTAATATCCAGAGTAACCAGCATGCGAAGCTAAATTTATCTAAGTTCAAGGTTTTGCCATTAGATCAGGTTTAACTTTGAAGAATAGTTTAAGTTTGACTCCGTAAAGGGAAAGGCTTCATGCATTCAAACCTTGGTATTCAAAGCTACCAGCATGCAGAATTACATCACCAATTTAAATTTAAGGTTTTGCCATCAGTTTTGACTTGGAAGTGTAGTTTAATTTTTACCCTGAATCCTTCATATTCAAAGTAACCGGCATGCAAGACTACATCTATTTAATATAAGGTTTTGCCATTCAGATCAAGTTTAACTCAGAAGTGTGGTTAATTTTTGACATTAGAAAGGGATAAGGTTACATGCATTTAAACCTTTGCATTCAGAGTAGCTGGCATGCAAAACTACATTCATTTAAAGTCCAGGTTTGCCATCCAAATCAGGTTTAATATTGGCTATTTTAGATTTTTCTTATTTTCATAATGCATGTTAATGATATAAATTGATAGATGATTTTTGACAGTGAAAGCACTAGAAAGAGGAAGTTAAACTTTGGAGAAATTAGGCATACTTATGTTATTTTATTTGATCAGGTTTCACATGGAGTGACTAGAATAACTTTTATTCTGTTTTAGATATTCTGCTGTTTATCCTCTTTAGGTTGACATTAACATCATAAACTAACCAAAATTTTGTTTGTAACTTTGTATCAGCTCTTGCATGCAAAATTGTCACCCTAATATGTGTAATATTTTAGTCTGGTGTCACTTTACTGCTCTATTTTGTATCTCAATTCTATGGTGGTTTTGTCATATTTTGCAAGCTCCATTTTACCATTATGCATGCTTGTTGGTGGGATTGTGAACACAGTTGCAGGGTATGCATTTATTCATAATCATCAACATGGGTGTACAGGCTGAAGAAATACTTTCAGATGCACATTTATGTGGATGAGTTGAATTTGTAACTTACATGCTAAAAAATGTCTTTTGTCATTATTAAGCATTCTAAAGTATTCTAGAGTGATGATAGAGTTATTGTCCTCGTGTGTTTGTGTGTACTTGCAAAAAAAGGTTGTGTTTTTATTGTCATTTTATGCCAGCACATGGGAATTGTTATGGTTTGACACAATATGATCCAGTTTGAATCTACCAATTCCATGTCATGCTTTAAAGCTTGCTAGAGGTATTGCTGCAACACCAACATTCATTTACTTGAAAAGATATTTCTTGTGATACCTTGGCAATATATTTGCAACATTTTCTTAGATTCTCCATTGGCTTGTGAATTTTACATTTTTACTTCTTTGTTTATGTTTTGGTTTGCTACTTTGGAATGTATTTTACAGACTAAGGTATGACAGAGACACTAATTAGACTATATTTAGCTACCTATGGTAACTTAAGAAGCTTGACTTTTCTAGGTGTTGATCTAAACCTCATATTCTTCTGCGCTTGCTCATTTCTCCTCTCTGAGAATGTCCTTTGGTCCACCTTTGCTTTTGAATGTAACTGAGATGGTGTAAATATATGTATTCCATGGTGTTTACTTAGTCTATTTCTTGCTTACAACTCATTCTTTTGCAATTTGAATTTACTTAAAAGGAACATGTTGGTTTTACATCTTCAGCTATTATCTTAACAGACATTAAAGCATTTATTAGTATAAATTCATTCCAGGGGCTTATTAGAGGCCAAGTACTATATCAAGGTGGAAGACTTTACTAGGAAGAATATCTTTGGCATTTTAAGGGAGCATGCTTCTGAGGGTGACTAGATTGCACAAGACATCAAATGAATCTGAAGTGAGAGCAATGAACCAATGAGTATAGCCAGAGAGATTAGTAAGAGTTAGAATGCATGGTGAATCAGTAATTGGTTTGATGAAGCATTCTTTGATGTCCTTGGGGAGGGATCTTTAAAAGTTTTAAGAAGTTCATCATAGCAATTTCCTCATGAGTTGAACGTATTTGATGTAGCATGTCTGTTTATTTCATCTGAAGGTGTGACATCTGGGACATCTATGCTGCTTTTATTAAAATAATATGTTTGTCTTTTTTAGTAGTGATATAAAACCTTGCTCTCTCCTTGAATGAAAATCTTATTGTCATGGTGTTATATGGTTAGGGCATGATTAACCAGTTGTTATTGGGAAGCTTATGTCTACTGAGATCAGGAATTGGGTGGTGGGATCATCATAGACCTAGGATCTATTCTTGATTTTAAGGGTGAGGACAATTGAGATTGAAGTAAAAGATAAAAATATGGTAGACAGAGTAAGAGTCAAAAGCCTGGTTCGCAACTGAGGGTTAGCATGTAAAATGGAAAACATGAAGTCACGGATAGAGAATGCACGTATATGATGACTGCATGTGACTTGGAGTTAGTGACAAAGTTGTAATTTGAGTGCTTGTTGTGTCTATGGTACCTGCAAGTTTATAAATCAACATGAGATGTCTTCAAGGTTCTTAGGCCGCATTATAGGATGACTAAGTCATTGGTTTTGAGTTGAACATGGTCATGGGAAAATTGATCTTTAGGTTTCTCGTAGGAAACCAAACAAACACAAAAATTGGGGCTGATTGTCTTCCTGAAATGGTTATCCTTTCAGATGATGTGTAAAATTTACTTGTTTTCACATTGAACTGTAAAATTGAAGTTTTCTCAGGATATGCTGCATGGAATCAGCGTACCTAGGTGCATCTGCATGAGACCCACTTTACTGAGTGATGATTATTCTCATAAAGAGAAACCCCTGATGGATAAGAGCCGGTTAGGATTAACTTGATCTCAAGAAGTTATCATTCATTGAATAATTTCTTTCTTGTGATGGTGATGATGCTCTACCTAAACTGCTGTATTTCATCTACATGGTAGAAGAATACAAATATTTTCTTTTCTTATTAGTGCTTCGATACACAACAGGTATGCAATTGCATCAAGAAAACCATACAGTTACATTCTTCAATTTGCGATATGTCTTGGCCAGCTTTATGGATGCTTGGTATACTTCATAACTGCATTATTAGAGGGTGACAACTTCTCAACAAGCCCGTATTACTATTGGGCATACTACATTGGAGCAAACAGCTCATGGGTTGTCATACCAACACTCATTGCAATCAGGAGTTGGAAAAAGATTAATGCAGCATTTCAAGTTGAGAAGAAGACAAAGGCTCTATGAGGTATTGGGGAGCGGAAAATTCCAAATTTCCAGTGGATGACCTCCTCCTTTATGGTTCATGCTCTTTGTGAAACTAGATTTCATTGACTGAACTCTTGCATTGCTGTGGTAGGGATTATCATTTATTGATTTATGAGGCCACAGAAGCTATGTTGTTCAAATTTAACTTAGCATTGCATAAGATTCGAAGCATGCGACACTTTTAATATTATGGCGTCAGGAAATTTGCCATCAGATGATGTTCATTTTGGGAATGAATGTTATAAGATCTTACAAGTATTCGAACTCAAAAATTAGCATGATGACGAGGATGGGGAGGCGGTCAGGCGGATGGGAATAATGGAGAAGAGAGAGGAATGAGAGACAGATAAGGCGTTTGTACCCCTCTTTGTGTCTGCCTCCTCCTCCTTGGCCGCAAAAGGATATGCTGGAAACTTCCCATCCAGGTTCTTGCACCCATCCTCTATTTCTAGCTCTCCGTTGGCTCCTTTAGGACTAGCACTTGCACTAGGTCAATACAATCTTGTAGCACAATACTTTGATGTTATCTTTGTACCAAAAGGACTATATGACTTGAAAAAGAAAACATTACAGCCAGGTAATAATGGAAATAACTTGAGCTGAAGGTTTTCTAAAATCCAAGGAAGATAATTACTGGTATTATACCTTTAGGAGTAGGGATTTGTTTTCTAAAATCCAAGGAAGATAATTACTGGTATTATACCTTTAGGAGTAGGGATTTCCTGATGGAAAAAGCAGGCTTAGAAGGATCCATATTTCCAAAATCAGGAGAGACAACTCGGTTCACTGGATTTCCTAGATTAGCCTCCAAGCCCGACGAAGCACTCGAGCTCTAAACAAGCATGTGGAGCTCCTTGTTAGAATTAGCACTCGTGGATGAATTCATGGCACCATTCTTCTTACCGTCGCTAGCCAAATTGGAAAGCATTGGATTGGGAGCCAGATAGACGGAAGAAGAGGTGGAGAAGAGCCCCCCTTAATAACGGAGGCGGTGACGGAGGCGGTGGCCGAGCGGACGGGGGCGGCGGGGTTGCTGGTGGGGATGTATGGCCATCTTGAGGAGGGCTCGGAAAGGGGATGGGATTAAGATTTGAGCTTGGATATTTTGGTCATTTCATATTTTATTTTTTTAAAATAATTCATAAAATTTACATCAATCATCTAACTCTAAATAGCATGCACCCACTCTACCCCTAATTGGATGGCCCGTGGGGGATATTGCAATAAATTAGAAAAATGTAGGAATGGCATTATAGCAATTGAAGATGTATATGATATTTATAAATTAAAATAAAATATAAAATATTATTTATTTTTTATTTTTTTTTTGTATAATAATGGAGTTGAGTGCAGTTCGGCAAAAAGACTCAAATATGGATAAATGCAATAGAAGAAGCATCAACCAACTTAAATTACAATGAAAAAAAAAAGATCATTTGTATCCACTGTTTGAATGGTCATCGCTCCATATGGATAGTTGATAGCAAAAACTTTGCATGTTAGTGGTCATGGTTTTAATGTTACAAATGGTCATATGAAGAGGGCCGTCTTCATCATTAATCCAAGAACAAATTTATTAGAGTTTTTTTTCAACATAATTTGATCAACTTGATTAATATTATTGTTGCAGAATTTTGATCCTCATCGGAGTGGCTGAAGTAGGCAGCGTTGAATGTCTCGATAGCAAGACCTGCAAAAAAATCCTGATCGGAGATGGCTCCGACGAGGATCCTTCGATGCTCAAATTAGAATTTCATGACAGAAATCAAGCATGCGAGAGAAAAAAATGTCATACATGAGGATTCTATCGAAACTCCTATTTATAGATTAAGAGTCGGAGCCATTCATGGGGTACAATCCATGGGTAGTCCCGACCAAATAGGGCGCAATGGGCAACTCCAACCATTATCTATGAATAAGGGTCTCAACAAGACCCTCAAATATAACATCTTTTTCTCTCATGCGCTCCATTTCTGTTACAAAATTTTAACTTAAGTATCAAAAGGTCCCCACTAAAGCCACCTTCGGTCAGAATTTTTTAGCAAATCTCACTATTGGGATACTTAATGCTGCCTACTCCAGCCACTTCGACGAGGATCAAAATTCTACAGCAACAGAATTGGTGGGGCATGAACCTTCTGCACCTCTTTTTTCTTAAAGAAGCATGCGATCAAGGAAAACAATGGCATCCAAAAGAGCAATTTCCTAATGTTCCAACGCCACCAACTACTGGCTGGCGGAGAATCTAGCCAATCATCAATCCAAGGCCCAACAATCGAAGATCCCATCTCCACCACCGCAGCTAACGGTGGTAGTGAGTATCGCCTAGTTTGACCTATTGGTATAGTAGATGAGAAGCCCGACAGAGGTGGTGCAAGTGATCTAGCAGCTCAACACTGCACCACAAGTTGCGCTATCATAAGAGCAGCTGTAGGTCCCTTCACAAAACCTTGAGTGGATGAGATAGATCCACCACAATCAACCCAGGAGTCCCAAGCAAAGGAGGCAACCACCAAGTCCTCGTTCCAGGCAAGACTCCACCCCAAGCCGATCTCCCTCATAATGGTCTGAGACTTATATTGCTAGATATGCGCTCATCCATCAGAGGTTGTAGAAGATGAACCAGTAGATAAAGGTGCTCTGCAACCGCCATCTAGCATAGAATGATAGGTTCAACTCTGACCCACCCTTCAGCATTAAAATTATGTGGGAGCCACTACGTACCCACTTTAGGCTCCCATAACTGGAGAGTTACAATAGGACGACTACCCCCATCGTCCATGTGGAGTCATTTAAGGCCACGATACTGATCCATGGGGCACTAGATGCCATTCCATGCCAAGCCTTTCCCTCAACCTTAAAAGGCATAGCTCAATACTCGAGCCTAAATGCAGGTACCATCTATTCCTTCAAGCAGCTAGGACGGGAGTTTACGGCCCACTTCATGAGGAGCCTAAGGCAACAGAGGAGATCGGACTCTCTCATAAATATCAAGTAGAGAGAAGGAGAATCTATTCGAGATTATGTGAACTGCTTCAATGCGGCTGTATTTGAGGTTCACAATCTAAATCAGTCAGTCGCTATGACCATCCTAAAAGACGGTCTCCAGAAGAACGATCTTCTCTTCTCACTGAAAAAGAAGTACCTTCAAAACTTTACCGACATGTTGTCTCGGGCGAAGAAATATGCATGTGCAGAGGATGCTTTCAGACTGTATGATGCGAACACTGCTGAGGAGCACAAGCAAGAAGAATCTAATAGGGACCCCCCACTACAACAAAAAAGATTTACAACAACGTTCAACAAATGATGCAAAAGACCATAGAAACATCCTAATATATCTATATTGATGTTTTTAACAAACATTGGATAAACGTTGTTTAAGTGAGCATCATTAGCTTTTATGGCGACGGTTCTCATAAATATCAGTACCCTATTTATAGCGATGATTTATTATGATGTTACACAAACATCATGAGAGTATGTGTTATTACGACATTTCAAAATATTGTTATAAGATGTAATATTTTTTTATCACAAGTTTATAAAGATGCTTATAAATATTAACTTAGAAAATTTATGGCGACGTTTAACAAATGTCACTTTTAATAATTTATTGCAACACTTATAAATATCGATTTAGATTAATGACATTGATGTATATAAAATAAGTAGCGACAAGTGTATACGCCACTATAAACACGTATACCAACATATGCAGAAATGTCGGTATAAATAACTTATTATGATATTTTTTAATCATCACTTTATAATTTTAGAGTAGATATGATATATTATTTTATTATACTTATAATTGTTAGATATGTGTGTCCTAGAAGTCAGAATTGACTGACACTTATAATACACTTCTAAGGATAAAATTATAATTTTGACTATAAATAATAAAAATAATTATTTTCTATCATATATGTGTATTTAGTGCCTGTGATACATTTCTTGAGTTAATGATAATGATAATTCTTATTTTCAAGAATTAAAAATTTAAGATAAAAATTTTCATTATTAACTCATAAAATGCTTCTGACTGTAGGATCATCATAAGGATGGTGATTGATCCAAAAAGTTAGTGTACAATCATTTTTTTATAGTAGATGAGTCTTGAGTCTATGGTGTAGAGACACCGGAGCGAGAGTACAGATACTCATTGGAGAATGAGGGCACTGAGCGTGATCATCTTGAGTAGTCATAAGGAAGTTTACCTTCTCATCGATGACTGACTCGAAGCTGCAGTGGTGTGTCTGATTCTTTGATCTGAGGTGCATCGGCAATTCATCTTGAGGGTGTTATAATTTGACTACACCATGACTCGATCTCCTAGCCATTCGAAATCTTGAGGTGTATGTTGGCTATAGCATGTTCATTGTAGGAATTGGATTGCGCCAAGATAGAATCTATCTACCTCGATGGATGAGGAGCAATCCTATGATCATGAGAATCAAATCCATAAGCCCATGACCATGACAGAGAGTGAAATAATAGAAAGAGTTTCTATTAAGATTTTTACATTGGACTTGAATCGAATGATTAAATCATATGATAGAAATTAGGATTTGACGAGTTCACCTTAACCCTAATCTGATCGAAGCTCAAGATAGAATAACTTCATCATACAAGTAGCTACATCGAGAGATTCATCTTCAATTTTGATGGATTGCCACCATATACTGCTAGGTGTCAGTGATGGATTCTGGGAGCAATTAGAATGATTTAGATGATCGATCATTCTAGTTGTCTGAATCAGAAGAATTTTGATCCATCGAAAGGAGTTTCGATGATGTTGATGATATGAGATCACTACATATCCCGTTACCAAACAAAACAGAACCTAACTGAATCACACAAACAAGAATTTGGATCTGCATATCATCAATTGAACTAATCCAGTTCAATTGATTTGAATTAGATTCAATTAGATTCAAAAAAATCGTGCTAGCACACGATTGAACCTAACATTCTCTTTTTTCTATCATTAAAAGTTATCTCGACTGAGCCAAATGAGATTGTACTCATTCAAGTACCTTTACCTGATCTGACTGGAGCTTATCCAGATCAGAAAAGAATTATCTTAATTTATGAGATAAATTTAAGACAACACCTGTCATTTTTCATCACCTGCTAATTCTTGTCCTTTGACTTTGGTCAAACGTTGATCTTTGATCCTTGGACATCTGCCCATGTGTTATGCACTTATTGGAGAGCAGATAGGGGCTTGTCCCCTCACTGAAAATTGAAAAAGAGGGGACACATGCCTAGGATGGCGTGCGCCCATGGATAGGGATGTCTGAAGTCCTATACGGATGGAACTCCAGATTGCTTCTTGAATTCAAACTAGGTGACCCTCACCTATAGACTTTGACTAGTCTCAAGCCGTATGGGACTTCAGGTTGCTTCTTGAATTCAAACTAGGTGACCCTCACCTATAGACTTTGACTAGTTTCAGGTGCCACCTTAGGATGAATCTATGGATCTCTCATTTGATTGGATCAGGTGATATCATTCCATCAATCAGATTTAGATCTGATTAAACGAAGCAACGTGATTGGCCGGATGATGTGGCACTGCATGACGCAGCAGGATCTATATAAAGACCTGTCTGTGCCCAATTTTTAGAGTCTCCTCTCCTAGCCACGCCCCAAGGCTGTCCCTCTTCCTTCTCCATGCCACCTTCAGGCCATCTCTCTCCTCTCCATGCCCAAGGATAGTTGGGCTTCAGATTAGTATGATTCAGATAAGAAAAGGCTGACGAGAAAGGAAGAAGGCAGCACTGCTGCAGAGACGACTACTGATCTTCGAAAGAAATTTCGAAGATCTTTCAAATCAGATCCAGATTTAATTTTTGGAGAAAAGAAAGAGAAGGAGATAATCTCTAGATCCAACCTGAGTGGATACCGATAGAGGTCAGACACTTACGTGGCTAGATCCAGAACTTCAAAAAATCAGCAAGATCATCAACGGATAATAAGATTATCCATATCAAGATAAAACTAATTTAGATTTAATTTAATTTAATTTTTTTATTTACTAGATCATAAAATCAGATCTGAAAAATGTCAGATCTGATTAAGATCTAAGAAAAAATTTTTGAAATATGCCTCTCGATCTAATCAGATCTGAACGAACCTGACTCCAAAAAATCAGGATTTTCCTTCAACTGATATCAGAGCCAGATTCTTATAAAATTTATTTAGATCTAATTTAATTTGATAAATTAGTGATTTTAGATATCACATGAGATATGATTAGATCTAAAATTAAAAATTAAAAAATTAAAATTAATTAATTTAGATCTAATATGTATGAGATACATAACTAGATTAGGAATAGAATTATTCTATATGTAGTCTAATATCATAATTTTTATTTGATTAAATATATATATTTTTAGATCTATTTATTTATTATTTTTTAATTTTAAAAATATTATAATCAGATCTAAAAATAAAAAATAAATTAAATTTAATTTATTCATATGAGATATAATAGTTGTATATTTAGAGTAGTTGTAGAATAGTTATACAAATAGGTCTAGATTAAATTTTATTTGATGAGATCAAATTTAAATTTAATTTTTTAGATGATTATGAGATAATTTAGATCTGAAAAACATGCATGCATAATACATGAGATGTATGCAAAATATATTTTAATTAGATCAATTTTTTTATATGAGATATATGCTTAGATCTAATTAGTTTTTGTAGATTAGTTGTATTTCTGATTAAGGCATTCCCCTTGGCCGTCCGATTATAAGAACAAAGTAGGGTTTAAAGATCCTCTTCTTTCATTCGATGGGGTGTTATTATGATGTGTAGGAATGCTGTACGTTCGTCCTTAATTAGAAATTGAAAACTTACTTTCTGTAAAATTCTAGATCCTGAAATCCTAGGATCTTATTTGCATGTTTTATTTTTGAACCCTAAACTTAATTGAGAATTAAGATTATGAAACATATTAGGTCTAAAATTGAGAATTTTCAGATCTAAGACATGTTCATAAAATTGGGTTCGGGCTTGGGTAGCTCAATTAGATCTAGCGGTTGATCAAACCGAATCAAGAGTTGGTTAGATGGGATCGATAATGCTTAAATTGACCAATCTAATAGGATTAAGTCTGGATCAAGATCGAGTCACATGAGTGATCAATCAAGCTAAGACTTTATTAGGCTCAGCGGTTAGAGTCTAGATTATAGGCTAACCCGATTGATTTTAGCTCAACAATTTGGTGTCTAAGATAAGTTTGGCAAATACGATCGACTGGTTTTTAATTGGAAGCTACTCAACTCGAATGTATTCTTGTCGAGTTAATGACATATCCCTTCCACAGGTCTCACTTACCTGGCCATGTTTGTTGACTCAGTTCTGATTTGAGGTGGTCAATAATCTGAGCTAACCCATGCCACTAGTTTAGTCATATTGGTTATGACTATGTCAAGTCTAGTTTAATGAGACCTAAATCAAATCTTCCTAAGAAAAGATTAAGTCTAAGATTTTCCACCATTGTAGATGTGCGGATTCTTTTCGGGGTTGATTATTCTCAGCTGGTTACAGTGTCTCAGTTGCACCAGAAAGATGCAACCATGTCTATTAGGCATTGGATGCTATAGGCTGGAGGATGGATTGAGCTCAATATTTTGGATACAATAAGAGATTCAATTAAAAATTCAATCTATACAAATGGTGGGTCTGACTTAACTAAGGAGTGGATCAATATTTCGGATACGGTGAGATTCATGAATTAGAGATCAAGTTTGGGTGCATCATGATTAGAGAATCATTGAACAAAAGTTGTTCACTCATTGACTAATCCATCATCAATAACTGTTAGGTGAGGTGATGAGTAAATCGATGGGACTGCACCACCCACTAGAAATCAGTAATCATGAAGATTTTTGCATCTCTATAGAGAAAGTGTAGGGATCCAAGAAAATAGTGGAAGCTAATTTATTTAAAAATAAAATTCTTAAATAAATTGGTTAAGTCTTAATTACAGTATCTAACTAGAAACTTTGACTCTCTACAGAAAAATGTCTGCATCCAACCCACTAGCACGAATCCTGGACACCCATAGACTGATCGGACCAAATTATAAGGATTGGCTCCAAAACTTTAAAATTATTTTGGGTTTTGAGAAGTTAACTCATGTATTGGACCAGGATCCTCCCACCTTACCAGCCCATCCATCCGTTGAACAGAGAGCGTCTCTGGATAAGTGGAATAGATGATGATAAAACAAGATCAGATATTACATGTTGGGCTCGATGTCTGATGAGCTTCAGTGCCAACATGAAGATATTAGGACTGCTCGCCAAATGTTGGCTCACCTATAGGAGATGTTTGGTGAACAGAGTCACGCAGCCAAGTATCAAGTCACTAAATGACTGTTCAAGGCTAAGATGCATGATGGGCAGTCAGTCCAAGATCATTGTCTGATGATGATCAAGGACTTGGAAAGAGCTTGAGAAGCTCGGTGTGAGTTGGACTTGGATCTGCAGAATGATATAATTCTGCAATCCTTGACTGATGCATATGGGCAATTCATCATGAATTACCACATGCATAAACTTCAAAATTCCTTGGCCGAACTTAATGAACATGCTGGTTACCGCTGAGCTTTTCATGAAAGGTTCTAAAGGCTCAGTTCTTGCTATGGAATGGACTTCTTCCAAAGAGAAAGTCTTTTGGAAAGAAAAAGAAGTCTGTGAAAAAGCAGAAGGTGGAAGGAGGAAAGAAGAAAAAGACAGAGCTGAAGAAGAAGGCCGCTGACAAAGAAAAGTATTTTCATTGCAATAATGATGGCCATTGGAAGCGAAACTGCCCTACTTACCTGGCCACCCTTGAAGAAGAAGGAAGGCAGGTCCTTCTGGAGGTATGCTCGTTATTGAGTCTAACCTTACGATTTCTTCTGCATCCAGTTGGGTGCTTGACTCTGGTTCTAGTGCTCATCTGTGCACTTCTATGCAGGATCTTGAGGATAGCAGGAGGCTGAGGGATGATGAGACATGATCCTACGCATCGGTAATGGAGCAAGAGTTGCTGCAGTGGCCGTGGGAACATACCCTCTTCGATTACCATCTGGTTTAGACTTAGTTATTAAAAGACTGTTATTATGTGCCTGCAGCAAGCAGGAATTTGATTTCTGTTTCATGCCTTAGCATTAGAAGGCTATGTAATTAGTTTTCTTAAGGACCATTGTAACATTCTTTATGAAAGAAATAAAATTGCAAAGTGGATTTTCTTATTAATGGTCTTTATCAGTTACATATTGATGTATCTATTTTTAACTATCGAGCAAAATGTGAATGCCATAAAATCAAAACGAGCTAGGGATAGTCCAAACGATAAGTATCTATGGCACCTAAGATTAGGTCATATAGCAGAAGATAGGATTAACAAATTGGAAGAAAATGGGCTATTGAGTCCATTGACTTTCGAGTCATATCCAATTTATGAATTCTGTCTTCAATGGCAAAATGACTAAAGCTCCCTTTTGTGGACATGGGGAAAAGGGCCACAGATCTCCTTGCCCTAGTACATACTGATGTGTGCGGCCCATTTGATGTGCCGGCTAGAGGCAATTTTGTCTACTTCATTAATCTTTACCGATGATCTATCTAGGTATGGGTATGTGTATCTTATGAGACATAAGTCTGAAGCTTTTGAAAAGTTCAAAGAATTCAGACATGAAGTAGAAAAAGCAAACTAGAAAACCCATTAAGGTTCTTCGATCAGATCGAGGAGGTGAATACCTTAGTTGAAAATTCCTAGACTATCTCAAAAAAAATGGCATAGTCTCTCAATGGACTCCACCAGGAACACCTCAACTCAACGGAGTTTCAGAATGGAGAAATCGGATCCTATTAGATATGGTTCGATCCATGATGAGCTTCACAGACCTTCCTAATTTTCTTTGGGGACACTCATTTGTTAACTTCAATTTATCTACTGAATAGGGTTTCCCTCTAAAATCGTTCCTACCACACCGTATGAGATATGGCATGGTAAGAAACCAAGTCTGAGTCATCTCAGAATTTGGGGTTGTCCGGCTCATGTCAAAAGACAACAAGCGGACAAGTTAGAGTTTAGGTCCTTTAGAGCTCGATTCATAGGATATCCTAAAGAGTCATTAGGATACTATTTCTACATTCCAGAAGACCACAATGTGATTGTGAGTCGACATGCCATCTTTCTTGAAAAATAGTTTATTCAAGATAGCGGCATTGGAAAGCAGATCAAGCTTGATGAGAAAGTCTCACAAGTAGTAACGAGCTAAGGACCAAATGGAACCAAATCAGGTTGAGCCAATAAGAACACTACCTCCTCCACCTCGTAGATCGGAAAGAGTTTCCCGTCCCCCTGAAAGATACTTAGGTATTATTTCAGAGGAATGTAGAGAAAATGTTCCTCGTAGGTAATGGTGCTCATGGTGATGATCCCAAAACCTACAATGAGGCGATATCAGATATCGACTCCGAGAAATGGCTAGAGGCAATGCAGTCAGAAATTGACTCGATGCACTCAAACCAAGTCTGGACCTTGGTAGATCCACCAGAAGGTATAGTACCTATTGGGTGTAAATGGATCTTCAAGAGAAAGATTGGTGCAGATGGGAATGTGGAGACATTCAAGGCTAGACTAGTGGCAAAAGGTTATAGTCAATGCGAAGGCATTGACTATCAGGATACCTTTTCCCAGTAGCTATGCTAAAATCCATCCGCACATTGCTTGCCTGTTGCAGCCTATTTCGATTATGAAATATGGCAAATGGATGTGAAAACGGCATTCTTAAATGGATATCTTGAGGAAGATATCTATATGGAACAGCCGCTAGGTTTCACATCCAGTGATACTGATCACAAGGTTTGCAAGCTGCAAAGGTCCATATATGGACTTAAGCAAGCATCTCGGAGCTGGAACACTCATTTTCAATGATGTGATCAAAAAGTTTGGTTTCATCAAAAATGAAGAGGAACCATGTGTTCTTCAAAAAGGTCAGTGGGAGCGCTGTTGTCTTCCTCGTATTGTACGTGGATGACATCCTCCTTATTGGGAATGATATTCCCATGTTGACCATCAGTCAAAATGTGGTTGTCCAAGGAATTCTCCATGAAAGACCTAGGTGAAGCATCCTTTATTCTAGGAATTAAGGTCTATAGGGATAGACCGAATAGGATGCTAGGACTTTCACAGAAGATGTACATAGAGGAAGTACTAAAGAGGTTTAGTATGGAAAACTCTAAGAGGGGATTAATACCCTTCAGACATGGTATTCATCTTTCCAAGAAGATGTGCCCTAGCACACCTGAGGAAATAGAACGCATGAGCAAGATCCCTTATGCTTCTGCAATAGGGAGCCTCATGTATGCCATGCTATGTACACGACCTGATATAGCCCATGCTGTGAGTGTCACAAGCAGATATCAGTCAAATCCAGGTGAAGAACACTGGACTTCTGTGAAATGTATCCTTAAGTACTTGAGAAGAACTAAGGATATGATGTTGGTCTTTGGTAATGGAGAACTCCAAGTCCAGGGATACACAGACTCGGATTTCATGTCCGATATAGATGATCGAAAGTCGACATCTGGAAGTCTGTTTGTGTGCAATGGTGGAGCTGTCAGCTGAAAGAGTTTCAAGCAAACGGTGATAGCAGATTCCACCATGGAAGCAGAATATATCGCTGCATCAGAAGCTGCAAAGGAAGCATTCTGGTATAAGAAGTTTGCTGCAGAAATCGGAGTAATGCCATCAGATGCCATTCCTCTATACTGCGACAACAATGGTGCCATAGCCCTTGCTAAGGAGCCGAGGTCTCACCAAAAAATCCAAGCACATTGAGCGGCGATACCACCTCATCCACGATTACCTCGAGAAGGGTTACGTCGAGGTCAAGAGAGTCAACTCCACAGATAATGTGGCAGACCCACTTACAAAGCCGTTGGGCCAGCAGAAGATCGAAGCCCACCTTGAGAAGATGGGACTTAGACTTGTAGCCAATTGGCTTTAGGACAAGTGGGAGATTGTTAGATATATGTGCCCTAGAAGCCAGAATTGGCTGACACTTGTAATACACTTCTAGGGGCAAAATTATAATTTTGACTATAAATCAATAAAATGGGTTATTTTCTATCACATATGTGTATTTAGTGTCTGTGATACATCCTTTGAGTTAATGGTAATGATAATTCATATTTTCAAGAGTTGAAAATTTAAGACATGAATAATCATTATTAACTCATAAAATGCTCCTGACCATAGGATCATCACGAGGATGGTGATTGATCCGGAAGGTTGGTGTACAATCGCTTCTCTTTAGTAGATGAGTCTTGAGTCTACGGTGTGGAGACACCGGAGCGAGAGTACAGGTACTCGTTAGAGAACGAGGGCACTGAGCGTGACCACCTCGAGTAGTCATTAGGGAAGTCTACCTTCTCGTCAATGACTGACTCGATGCTGCAGTAGTGTGTCTGGTTCTTTGACCTGAGGTGCATCGGCAGTTCACCTTGAGGGTGTTATAGTTTGACTACACCATTACTCGGTCTCCTAGCCATATGGAACCCTGAGGTGTATGTTGGCTATAGCATGTTCATTGTAGGAACTGGATTGGCATCAAGATGGAATCTATCTACCTCGGTGGTAGAGGAGCAGCCCTATGATGATCATGAGAATCAAGTCCAGAAGCCCATGGCCATGGCAGAGTGAAATAATAGAAAGAGTTTCTATTTAGATTTTCACATTCGGACTTCGAATCGAATGATTACATCATATGACAGAAACTAGGGTTTGACGAGTTCACCTTAACCCTAATCTGATCGGGGCTCAAGATAGAAGAACTTAATCACACAGGTAGCTGCACCAAGAGGTTCGCATTCAGCTCTGATGGGTTGCCACCATATACTGCTAGGTGTCACTGGTGGATTTTGGGAGCAATTAGAATGATTTAGATGATCGATCATTCTAGCTGTTCGAATCAGAAGAGTTCTGATCCATCGAAAGGAGTTTCGATGATGTCGATGATAGAGATCATGACATATCCCATTACCATACAGAACTGAACCTAACTGGGTCACACAAACAAGGGTTTGAATCTAGTGATCATCAATTGAACTGATCTAGTTCAATTGATCTGAATGAGATTCAATTAGGTTCAAGGAAATCGTGCTAGCACTCGATTGAACCTAACGTTCTTCTTTTACTATCATAAATAAGTTGTCCTGTCTGAGCCAAAGGAGTTTGTGCTCAATCAGAGGCCTTCATATGGTCTGACTGGAGGTTGTCCAAGTCAGAAAAGGTTGTCTTATTTTGTAAAGACATTACCTGCCATTTTTGGTCACCTGCCATTTCTTGTTCTTTGACTTTGGTCAAAACGTTGACCTTTGACCTTTGACTTTTGACCACATGTCATGCACCTATTGGAGAGCTGGTGGGGGCCTTGTCCCCCTGCCAGAACCTGGCAAGGAGGAGGGCGCACGCCACCCTGGCGTGTGCCCAAGTTGGAGGCGCCTAGGAGTCCCTTGTTGGAAGGACTCCATCTCCTTTTTGGATTCCAATTAGAGTGACCCTCTTCTAAGAACCAACTTTGACTGGTCTTAGGCACCCTCTAAGGAGGAATCCTAGGGTCTCTCATCTGATTGGACTCTATTCATTCCACCAATCAGATTTAGATCTGATTTCACAAAGGGTTGTGATTGGTTGGGAAGAAGAGGAGTTGGATCAGCAGGTCTATAAATAAGACCCTGTCTGCAACCCAACTTTTAGAGTCTCCTCTCCTAGCCACGCCCCAAGGCTGCCTCCCTCTTCCTTCTCCATGCCACCTTCAGGCCTTCTCCCTCTCCTCTCCACGTCTCAAAAGGAGTTTTGGGCTTCAGTTGGTGCGATTCAGATCAAGAAAAGGCGATCAGAAAGGAAGAAGGCTGCACTGCTGCAAAGGACGACTGCTGATCTTCAAAAGAGTTTTGAAGATCCTCCAAATCAGATCCAGATCTGATTTTTGGAGAAATGATAGAGAAGGAGAAGATCTCCAGATCCAGCCTGAGTGGATGTCGGTAGAGGTTAGGCACTTGCATGGCTAGATCCAAAATCTCAAGCAATCAGTAAGATCATCAATGGATAATCAGATTATCCATATCAAAGTAAAACTAATTTAATTTAATTTAATTTAATTTTTTTATTTATCAGATTATAAAATCAGATTTGAAAAATGTCAGATCTGATTAGGATCTAAGAAGAAATTTTTAAAATATACCTCTCGATCCAATCAGATCTGAACGAATCTGATCCCGAAAAATCAAAATTTTTCTTCAATAAGGACATTTATAAATATCATTTTAATCATTTTTAATTAACTATTTTTTTAATTTATATTTATCATTAAGCATATAATCTACTTGTGAAAAATAGTAATGAATCAAACACTTTATTATTAAATACAAACTACACAGACAACCAAATCTTACAATATCAAAATTCATATAATCAAAGATCATTGAGTCAAAACAATCCAAATATTCATTTATGATCAAACTTATAATAAAATATCACGTTGACACCATAGAGTTTTTATTACGAAATCCAAAACAAAGTACCCACATATTGATATAATAGAGTTATGCATTACAAAATTTAATATCCATAGTTTGCTTCATATCACACACTACTAACAAAAAACACCACCATAAACAAAATATTATAATCAATCGCCAAATAGCAAATCAACTTATTAGTTATTTAAATATATACATGAAGTATATTCAACTTATTTTTCATTTGTATCATACTAATTGAGAATAAAAATAATAAATTACTTATCATTCAAAAATAATGAACTCACCTCTAAATATAGTAAATCTTCATCATACACTACTGACAAAAAACATCACCATAAATAAAATATTCTAATCAATCTTCATCACCTGCAAAATAGCAAATTAACTTGTTTGCTATTTAAATATATATATCCCTCTGCTAATATCTCTATTATGGTGAAACTTGAAAAGACTTTACCTTTTTATTTTTTCAACAAAGCTAAATAAATATTTTTTCAGAATGTGATCTTCTCTCTATAAGCTCCATATTTTCTCAAAATCTTAATTCAATCTAGTTAGATAGATCATCTATCAACAAATCTTTTTATAATAGCAAGAGACAACCTTATAGGTTTCCTTAAAATTATTTCATACCTTTTTATGACCTTTTTTTGCAACCTACACCGCACTGTCTTATTGTTTATTCTATCTGAAGGCTTTGAGTAAATTAAAAGTATGTTCATTATACAATGTGAAACACTTACATTTCGATGAGTAGCAATGAGTTTGATATTATACCAATTGAGAATAAAAATAATAAATTACTTGTCATTCAAAAATAATAAATTCACCTCTAAATATACTAAATCTTTAATCAGCAGCAGGATGTTGAGATTGTGGTTGAACATTTGCATAGACCAAACTACCAGCATCAGGAACCTATAGTAGTTTTCAAAATTAATATTATCAATCAACATTCTTTACATATATTATTGTACATACTAACTAAAAAAAATATTCAACATACAAAGTGGTATGACTATACCTGTCCAATGCGTTCAACATTTGAACCAATAAGTTTGGCAATTAACTCCTTAAGTTGTGCCATTTCATTACTTAAGATTTTATAATTCTCTATTAATATTCTTTTCTCCTCTTTTTTTTGCTCATGTTCCTTTATCATGTCAATATTTGCCTTTCCAAACATCTTGGGGGTAACTCCAAAACCTATTCCACGCACACGCTTATGTCTCTCAGGTTTAATTGCTTAAGATAATATGTCCTCTTCCAAAGATGCAAAACTCTCTGAAATTTGAGATGTTTCACCATTTGCTTCCTTTGCAGCCCTAAGATTCTCAATTCTCTTCTGCATAAAAAGAGAATACAAAAAGTTATATGAGTAATATGATTTTATTTTTAAAAATAAAATATATAATTATAGTAAATATATATAAGAGTGTAAGAGAATAAATTACAATAATGACTACTGCCTCAGTAATCATTAGCTTTCCATCTTTAGGTTTGTGCCAATCAACAAATAGCTTTGGTTTATCAGAATACTTTCCTATCTTTTTAAGCTTTTATATAAGAAAAAAATAAAATTAATAACTTACTAACATATAAGAATATCAATGACTACTTCTCAAAAAGAAAAAGAATATCAATAAACAAGAATAAGAAAATGTTAAACAAAAAGACTTTTCTATATTTTTTTAAGTAATACTACAAAAATATTCAAATTCACCATCATCAACACACTGATTGTAAATATTAAATTATTTTGGCAACTCTTCTCCTTCACATAAATTTTATATATCAGCAAGTAGAGTAGGACCTTGAGTTTTACATGGCTTAGTAGAAGTTGCTGCAAAAAAAATTAAAACATATTATAAGACTTGATATAAGATCATAAAAGCATAAAAAATAATTAAATTAAAATAGAATAAATCATTAAAAATATATTTCTTACAAAATATTAATAGCACTTATGCTCTTTGTCGGCATCAGTATTCAATTTCATCTGATCATCATGTGAAGATGAAGCTGAACTCTCATCAGATAATTGTAAATTATTTTGAGCTTGCAAATGCTGTGAACTCTGATACTGAGATCTTGAGGTAGGAGCTTGATGCTGAGATGAAAAAGTAGCTTGAATCTCTAATAAACTACTAACATCTGTCCTTTTTCTTTTTTGAGGCTACGAAGAAGTAGTTGATTTTTCTCTTTGTTTTCTAATCCTTTTCAACATTGTGTAGCCTAACCTTTTTCAAATTAAATTACTAATAATAATAAATAAATAATTTAATACATTACATAGCAATATGTAATACAAACTATGCTAGTAGACAAGGGATAAAAATAAAGCTTAATATTAAACATTTAATATAATATGCAATAGTACCAAAACATAAGAATGAGTACAAAAGAATAATTTAAAATAATTTTTTCTTGAAAAAAATACAACAATTCCTCTTCAGATTGATAATCATTCCTTGATTTATCTTCCATGCTAATAGTTATGCCATCTATGTCATTTCTAACCCAATTGACTTCTTCATTTTCTTGAGCACATTCTTCCATTATCTCATCACGATCTAAGCAAAGCTCGCTATTTGACTCAAATAAAAGTTCATCACCTATTTCATATATATATCGAGGCTTTATTCTGAAAATCATTTGCCATTTAGGTTGTACTGGATCCTGAATATAAAAAATTTGCTGGACTTGTGATGCAAGTACAAATGGCTCATCATTTAAATTTACACCAGTGTGGACCAATTTTGATAAATTCACAAGTATGTATCCAAATGTCTCTTTCTTCACACCTTTTTCCCACTCGACATCTATCCAGTTACACTTGAATAACACGACTTTAAATCTTTCAAAATAATTCAATTCAATTATATCTTACAATACCCCATAATAGACAATATCTTCATCTAAGTTTGATATTTTGGTTGTGATAACAACACCACTATTTTGAGTTTTTCTCCCATCTTCTCTTTCTTTTGTATGAAATCTAATACCTCCAATGATATACCCAGTAAATCTTCTCACCACCTTATTAGGATCTTGAGCTGGCCATTTAATATGCTCAGTAACTCGTGGACTTTTTAACTCGATCATCCTCATAACTTGATAAATAAAATAATAAACTATTAATTTTTGAATTAATATAAAATTAAATTTAGACAAGAATATATTCAACTAAACTCACATGAGATTGAAACCATTCATTAAATATTGAGTTATGTATTCTTTCTATTTCTACTTGTACTTAAGAGCAGTGGCGATTTCTTTTCCTACTGCGCTGCCCTATTCTGATTATCGTTCAGTACTCACTGTTAAAAATATCAAAGTTAGTAACTAAATCTATATTATTGTATTAGAGAATACCTTAAAGAATATTAATATAATAAAAAGATATTTTAAAACTTACTCGATGAATGAGGTAACTGCATCACAGTTATATAAGATATATCGATGTGCTTGCATTAGTGTTTGATCATCAAGGATAATATTAAACACTTTTTCAATTGGTTGCCCTACAACGATAACCAAGGAAGCATCTTGTACTGGCATATGATTGGCATCATCATCATTTCTAATTGGCTGATTGAATCTTATCTCAATGCCTTCAAAATATCTAGAACAATAAGTGATAGACTCATCTGCTATATATCCCTCAGCAATTGAACCCTTAGGATGGACCCTATTTTTCACATATGACTTAAGCATCGTTAAATACCTGCATTTAATAAATTAATATAGCATTATACTCTCATGCCACTATGAATGATAATAAAAAAAATACATATGCACATCTCAATTGGATACATCCATCGATAATGCACTGGTCCTGCTAGTTTTGCCTCCATGGCTAAATAAACAATCAAGTGCACCATTATGGTAAAAAATGATGGAAGAAAAATCATTTCCATATGAGATAGTGTTTCTCCTATCTTTACCTCCAGTTCTTCAAGACAACTTACTTTAAGAACTTTAAAACATAACTTTCGAAAATAAGAACATAGTTCAACTATTACTTGAATCACTTTATTTGATAAAGATCCTCTTACTGTTATTGGAAATAAATCTTGCATTAATATATGACAGTCATGACTTTTAAGTCCTGTTATCTTGCGCTGCTTTAGTTTCACATGACTTAAGATATTGGAGGAATAACTATCTAGCACTTTCACCTCTTTCAATGCTCTAAGCATACGAGCTTTTTCTATTGGAGATATTGTATAGCAAGTAGAGGGCAAAAATAATTTTTCATTAGGAAGCTCTACCGGGTGAAGCCCACTTCTTATACCCATGTCTTTTAGGTCAAGACAAGACTTCAAGTTGTCTTTTGTTTTTCCATCTAAATTCAACAATGCGCCCAATATATTATCACATACATTCTTTTCGATATGCATGACATCAAGATTATGGCGGATCAAATTAAACTCCCAGTAAGATAAAGTAAAAAATATACTCTTCCTTTTCCATGCTTGATTCACTACAGTAATTTCACCATCTACATCTGTGGAAATTATTTCACCATCCAGTTGTCCCAAAATAACATAACCAATTGGCAGATTTGGACCACTCTCAATTCTTGAGTGCCATCAAAATTATGTCTATCATGTCTAAATTGATGATTAAAAGGCAAAAATTGATGATGACCCATAAAACAATATTTTCCACCATGATATGACCACTTTGAGCAAGTATTAAAGCCACAAGAAGGACATGCAAATTTACTTCTAGTGTTCCAACCAAATAACATTCCATAAGTAGAAAAATCATTAATAGTCCACATCAGTGCAGCATGCATTTAAAAAGTGCTTTTTGAATGTGCATCATATGTTTCTAGACCATATACCCATAGATCATTCAACTCATTAATCAATGGCTGCATGAATACATCAATTTTTTCTCCAAGTGACTCAAGGCCAGGAATGAGTAAAGATATAAGAAAAGAAGGTTGTTTCATACATAACTATGGAGGTAAATTATATACAGTTAACATAACTGGCCAAGTGCTATAACTAATACTTAATATCCGAAATGGATTGAATCCATCACTTGCTAAATGGAGTCAGACATGAGGATCTTTTGAGAAATCTTTATATCAAGCATCAAACTCTTTCCATACATGAGCATCAGTAGGATGCCTCAAACACCCATCATCCTTACGATCTTCAAAATGCCATCGTATCAACGGTGCTATCTTTGAACACATAATCTTTGCAATCTCGATTTTAAAGAAAACCATCGCAAAATCTTTTTAGCTTTTTTTCTTCTTATTTGCTGATATAGAAGAACTAACATTAGAATCAATGGTATTGGTCTCTCACCTAGAAGCATCATAGATCGAATAAATTTGATCATCAGCCCTTTCTTTCCGAAACAACATATAATTATTAGGACAAACATGAATTTTCTCATAACCAAGTCCTAGTTCATGAATAAGCTTTTTGACCTCATAAGATGATTTAGACAACTTATCTCCCTCTGGTAATGTCACTCTTAATGTATCTAGCAATTCTTTGAAAGATTTATTGCTCCATCCATTCAAGCACTTTTTATGAAATAGATCCAGAATAAATAAGAGCTTGGTATGTTTCATACATCCCTTAAAAAGTTCTTCATCAATTTTCTTTAGAAATTGATAAAATTTAGAAGCTTCTGGATTCAAAGTTTCACCATTTGGATTCATATTTCGATCCCCATGTGTTTGGCCAGTAAATATATTTTCTATAAATTATTGCATGTTAAGCTGTGCATCTACACTACACTATCCATGATCATAAGAAGCATGATTCGATTCATTGGATCCATTGACTCCTGATAAGGACTCTCCATGACAAAACCAATAAGTATAACTTAGAGAAAATCCACGATTCAATAGATGGTCTATGACAACATCTTGAGCATAACGACGATCATTAACATATTTCACACACAGACAAGCAAGTTTTCTATCAGCAGAAGATTTAAGGGCAAAATCTATAAAATTAGCAACTTCTTGCAAAGATCTTGCACTAATTCTGTTAGGCTCATGAATCCAAGATTTATCCATCGAATCCAAAAAAAAATATCTTTTTTTAATAAAAAAAGCATGGTGAGAACATAATAAAGTTAAATTATATTTATAAACTAGTATGAAAGATATAACCAAACTAAATCAAATATGGAAGAACTAATAAGCAATAATAATTAAGAGTACTACATTATATTTCTAAAGTAAACTATATTAGTAAAGTCTATCTAAACTTTAAAAGAGGCATCAAAAGATCCATAAGAATAAAAATAATATCTTTATGAATCAAGAATTCCAACCTAAGCACACACTGGTCTTGTATATGATGAAAGTTCACCTATAGATCATAAAATATTACTAAAATATTAAACAAATGCATCACATAATAGAATAGCATGAAGAATATAATAGGCATTACCAAACAAATGCATCAAACAGTACGTTAAGATTATTAAGAAGGATGAAATCACGTTTTATGTTTAAGTATAGCTATATGAGATGTAAAAAATATTGGCCCCAAAAATCTCAAAGAAAATAAATCAATAAAATTTAATACATAGCTGAGGTGATAAGATGATATCAAGTAAGCCATTTTACCATGAAAGCAAAATTCTCAATTGAGATTACAATATTATTGACAGATATTTTTCTTCATATCAGCTGATTAGGCCAAGCATCTTTTATTTATTGAAGAGTTTCAAAACACATTATTGATATCTTGGCCAATATAACCATGATAATTTGACCCTTGACCGAGATGAAAAAATAGCTAATGAATTTATTTATATGATTTTTTTTTTTTCTAAACATGAGTATGTGACAAATAATTCAAAATTAATACATTAACAACTATATTCAAACAAAAAAAAAGGTCCATCAAAATTAATATATTTTAAATAGGTTAAAAATATGGTATTTAAGGGAAAAAAAGCTAGTCTTCTGATAGAAAAGTGAAATCTACTTCGGAATGAATGAGGCGTCACCCTATTTTCTTATTCACAGGACATAACCTTTTTTTTTTCTTCACGGGACGGAGGACCCATGCCTCTCCATCTTCATTATTTCATGGAATAGGGGAACCTCTTCTCCCTTATTCTCGAGTTAGTAAGAACCCCTCCCTGCCGGTGACCATTGAGGCTAGAGGGGTAGTCATCAGCGGCCAAAATTAGACCGGTCTGATGACCAATGTCGGCGGTAACCAAGATCAAAATGGAAAAAAAAAATAGGAGATTCGAAGTTTTTCTTCATTGTTTCACGGAATAGGGGAACCTCTTCCCCCTTGTTTCTAAGCTAGTAAGACCCCCTTCCTGCCAGTGACCATTGAGGCCGAAGGGGCAGTCATCGACAACTATAATCAGACTGATTCGGTGGCCAACACGGTGATAAGCAAGATCAAAATAAAAAAAAATAGAGGATTTGGTTTGTTTTTTTAAGCCAAAAAAAATGAGTTTTACCAGAAAAAACTCATCAAAAATTCAAGATTAAAACCAAGAATTATCAAGGTAATAAGATAGGAGGGATTTACCGAGTCTTTGATGAATTTTGATCCAATTATCGATGGCCAAAAATAAGATAATCCATCGACAATCCAAAAGAAATAATGGGAAAAAAAATAGCATGAATGTGGTGATTTTCAGTAAGAAAAATGAAGATGTTATAGGATTTCATTGGGAAGGAATTAGAGTTGGATTTAAAATAAATTTGAGTGGATTTGGGAAAGAACTCTTGCCGGAAGTTCCTTCCGCATTTTCTTTTTTCTTTCTTTTTTTTGGGAAAGGATGAGGTAGTACCTATCATTGGCTTCTCTTCCGACTCTGATCACCTACCCGACAGTGGCTGGTGACCCTTACAAGGCTAGAAGAGGTTAGGGTTAGGATTTTTGTTGTTTGCAAGAGAAAGAGGGAACGATGTGTGGTGTTTAGGAGGGAGATTGAAAATATGGAGGGATATGTATCAAAACAAAAAAAAAATATGGGGGGATTCTAAATTAAATTAAAAAGTTAGGTTCAATTTTAAATCGATCCAAATGTATTCAATCCAAACTAGTTTATTCTTATAAGATAATCCGATCAAACTCAATTATAATTTATTGAAATAAGATGACTTAATTAATAGTAGGGAAGCAATTTATCTCACCTTATGGATAACAATAGATCTCTGTGATCCAAAAACTTGATTTGGATTTTAATTAAATTTTTAGATTAACATCCTACTTATTTTGGATTTAGATCAAACTTGAAATCAAAAAATATGATCCGAATGAAATTCGCATTTGGATTTGGATCCATTTGGATCCGAGTCCAAAAATCCAAAGTTTGATCAAAATTTTTTTTTATTGATAAATTTTTTAAAAAAATTATAATTTTATTTGGAAGTCTGAACTTTGATTTGAATCTGATCTGATTTTTTGGATTCGAATCTCACTAACTTTTTTTAAGTTAAACTCAGATCCAGGCTCACCTAATATATTTTATTTAGACTTAGATCTCTAGATCTTGACTAGCAAGTTTAGTTTCTGACTTAGATCTTTACAAGATTCAATTCAAGTGTACTCTGTTACCATCCCTATCCAATTCATTATAGTCAATTTAATCATAATTTATTTAATTCATTCTAAATTATCTTAAATTATTTAATATGATCCATTAAACTCAAATTTACTTAATTTGCTATAAATTTATTTTTATTAAGTAGTCTAACTCTAGGGTATCCAATTCTAAAATATTTTAGCAAATTGACTGATTAGTTTATTAGTCAATTTTGGAGTGGCCAAACCTAATTCATTATTTGGTCCTTTTGAAATGTGTTTAAAACAAGATGCATAAAAAATTAAGAGCTTGTTGGTCAAATAATTAGTTGATCATTTCTCAAATCTTTCATCAAGATTGATTATCGATTTCTCCAATCCTATCATTTGGTTGATTTAACCATGGTAAGTATGGCTACATGATGCTTTTGCCATTCAATAGAAGTTGTAAATAATATAAATAATATATAACTATATATAGAGAGAAATCAAATAAAAATACTTTCTTATTTTTATTTATTTTTATTTTTATATAAATTGGATTTTGATGCTAGCTTATGTGAATAATCATCACTTAGTATGAATAAAATATCGTAACAAGTAAGACCTTTTTTGATATTTACTATAAGTGTCGTAAAGTATTTTAAAAAAGAAATGAGCTTATGCAATGTTTATTATAAACGTTGTAAACAAAGTTGCAGAAGTTACAACTTTAATGATATTTGAAATAAACATCATGCAGTGTAAATAAAATGTCATAATAAGCACGTGCTTTTCCAACGTTTAATATAAACATCATAAAATATTTCAAAAAAAAATTTAAGTAATGTTTATTAGGCACGTCATAATTAAAGTCGCAAAAGATATAACTATAGAAACGTTTGAAATAAACGTCGCTAAGTAGAAATAAAATATCATAATATGTAAGTTTCTGTCGACATTTAATATAAACTTCGCACTAAATGTCACAAAAAATAAAATTTTAACGATGGATATTAAAAACGTCGGCTTTGTGTCACCGTGGCTTTTTTAAATGATGTTTGTTCAAAACATCGATATAAAAACATCATTATATATAGTTTTTATTGTAGTGCCCCATAGCAAGGAGACCGAAAGGGAGGATCTCGGTGTTCCAGGACTCTACCTTGACATCTAAAATCTAGGACTCTATTTTGAAATCGCTGACCCAGGGGTCCAAATGGAAGAGCACGATAAATATCACTACTAAGGGTGCAATCGAGTCGAGTAACTAAAAGCTCGAGCTTGACTCGACTCAAAATATTATGCCTTAAAACTTGGCTCGAGCTGAACCAAGCCTTAATATTTCAAGCTCGAACTTGGTTCGATAAAAAATAGGCGAAACTCGAAATCAGCTTCGAGTCGATTTGAATATGATCCGAGCCGTACTCGAGCTTGAGTTCGAGTTCGAAATCGAGACTTATCTTGCTAAAAATATATACATATATATGAGTAGGCTCACGAGCTTTCGAGCCAAGTATCCTGCTACTCAAGTTCGACTCGAACTCAATAATAACCGAGTCGAGTGGAGCTCGAGTAGCTCGACTCGTTTGCACTCCTAATTGTCATCGAGAAAGTTCACGAACTACATCTCTCTGAATGCTCCTAAAACACAAGTGCTGATAGAGATAAAAAAGCAGCTGCCAAGGATAAAAAGGATGCAATCCAATCCAAACGATCAAAATTGGAAGATGCAACTTTTGAGTCATTACTTCTTTAACATGAGGTCTCTCAACAGGTTAAAACATATCACATATGAATGGCCATTATCAATATAGTCAATCTTGAGAAGAGGAACTCTTGCATTATAAGGTTTTGCATCCAGAAACACAGAGCCAGAAGTTTTGGATATGACCAAATCCAAGAAAATATACTTGATTATAACCGTGAGTTAGTTAACCCAGCCATCTAGAATAAGCCTTATCGGTTATACTTCTCCATTCACTCGTGTAGAGCAATACCAACCACATCACAATTAGCTATTGAAACCTTGTGAAGCAAATTCCATAAACATCAAACACGGAGTTTAGAAACTAGAGTAGATTAAACAAGAGAAAATGATGAACAACAGATAAGTATTATAGACGAGGGTCGATTGTTGCAATCCACAGATATGGTACAAGTATGATGTAAATGTCTGAATTAGTCATAACTTGATAGTTTTTTCCCCCTTTTTCCATGTTGTTGACCTCATTTTTGCAGGTGATTGACTCATTTATACGTTGGTCAGCACTCCTAGGTTATTTATTGTTGAAGACTCTGCAAAACCTAACCTTCATATTTGCTGGTCGGCCATCATTTTTACCATGGAGCTCATCAGTTTAGCTAATTTCTAGAATCTACTTACCAGAGCTTTATTTTCCTTTATATTGTGAAGTTTTCTAATTATCAGTTAAAATGCTGTACATCCCTTAGTTGCTCTCTTTCTTGCTGGAGTTCTGTGTAACCTGTCCCCCCAAATCCCACTAGTATATCATCCCTCCATTGGTGTGGACCTTTAGCTTGTCCATATTAAAGTAACCTCGTTTAGGATAGGCCAAAAACGATCAAAAACCGTCCATACCAGATAAACCGGTTGAATTGGATGATCCATTTAAAACAAACAAACTGCAGAAATGTAATATCTAGATTGAAATTTGAGCTTAAATACTTTACTGTAAAAGCTCGAATTACTAATTTACTATCCAAATCCTGAGGTCCAAAAACCTAAGTTAATAAACAAATAAAATCCAAAAACAAAAAAGGAAGGTCTCCACTTATAACCATCAGACCAGGTTAGGCTTGGTTTATAATGTTGGTACCTGGGGTAGTTTGGTCCCTAGGTCTATGATATCTATTTGATTCTACTTAGAAATCAGAGTCCAGAAAGTGCTGATTAATTACTCGTAGCGTGGAGAAGAGGTGGAATCTTCTAGGGCTGAGCACGGATCGGATTAGATCAGGTTGAGAGAAAAATTTGATCCGACTGAACTTAATTGAGAAGAAAAAAATCTAATCCACTGCCGACCATTTATCATATATAAATTGTTTGAAACTAAAGTTAATGGTTAATTTATAGTGGGTTCGGATGGATTATGTCGGTTTAGATTTCAATAATGATTCAATGTTGATTTAAAGCATTACAAACCAATATACCATTTAATACATATAAAAACTAGAATATAATAATTTTATAACATTTATAAGTCAATACATAATATGTCATAATTACTAATTTTTAAATCTCCAAATAGTCTAAGTATTAACAATATTATATTGATCGGTCAGGTTTGGTTTTATATTAGTTAAGAATATAGAAACCGAACCCAAATATAATTAACCAATTTTTTTATGAATCACAACCCAATTCAACCTGATTCAAGTCATCCAATCAATTAAAATCGATATTTATTGGATTGGATAGGTTTCTTCGAGTTTTAGTGGAGATGAGGCTTTTGCACAGCATTGTAGCCCGTCTTTTTTTCCAAAACAAGATGGTACGATTGGGTTGGCAAAAAGGAGTTAGCAGTGATGTTTCATTGACTGCTTGTCGTTAGAGCATCAAATAATAATTTAAAACTGATCTATCTAAAGATTAGAATAGTGGTGAGTCGGATGTCGATTTTCTTGGAGATTGAAGGCTAAGTTACATTCGATATAATTAAAAATAGAATTAATTTATTAAGTAAAAATTTAAATAAATAAATTAAAAAATTAATTTAAATTTAAGTAAAATAAAATAAAATAAAGTAAATAAAATTTAATTAGGGTTTAAGAGATAATTAAAAGTATTCTAAAATTTTGAATCCATCTCTAATAGGATTATGGTAATTTCTTTTAATGCAAGAGTTTAATATTTTTAAGAATTTAGTTATGATTATAATCTATTTTCTTTGGGCATGAATCGTATCTCCTAATCACGATTCATCTCAATAGAATCATAAATTATTCAATACTTTAATTCTTAAAAATTGATAACATGGCTTTTTACTGATTCTCTCTAATATAAACTATTAAATTGAACATGGATTGTATCTCTTGATCACAATCCGTCTCCATAAATATAGTCTATTTAAATATTAATTAATAAAAAGTATGTTAAAATCTTATGCATGGAGGATAGAATTTAGGATTGGATAGGAAAACAATATATTCATTGCATAAAAAAATTATAAAAAATAAAAAAATATATAATCTATACTAGAAAACTTCATCTACATCCCAAAATTTGATCTTTAGTTGCACATAGTTGATGATTTGCTCCTCGGCATCTTCTGATCTCCGAGAGTAAATAAATAAAAATGAAAATAAAAAGAAAGAAGAAAGAGGAAGAGAGGATAAGAGAACGGAGAGAGAAAGAGATTTTGAGGAGGGCTTGGAAGGCCTTACGGGCTGCCTTGGCTTTTGGGGTGAACATGACTTAAATAAAGAAAAAAATCCGAAGTTTTTGGCTCCTTGTTGGAGTCTAATCCGAGTTTGCCTCAAATTGTTTAAGCCTATTGAATTCTGACTGTCCATTCTAAATCAAACAATCCAAAAATCTCTCAGAAATCCATCACCAGCTCACGATTAGCGCTCGAAATGAATTTGTGCCATAGGATTGCTTGATCAAAGGTTTTATAGCCATTGGATGGCGCTTGGATAGACGGAAGAATCCTAAATAAAATTGGATTCGGTCCTCGCCGTTCGATCTCCATAGGGAGCATGCATAGCCGCACGATCGCACAATAACGCCCCCACCTTGCCATACGCCGCATGAAGAATCGGTCCACCGGCATAGGATTGCCCTGTTCTAGACCTAACTATTTGTTAGATTTTCTTAATAATTAGGTCCTTAGTATTTCAAAAATTCTCTAATCATTAATCAATCATCGATTAAAATGCCTAAAAAAGTTTAAATTGGCA
>QRFJ01002036.1:0-58182 GCA_006176705.1 Cocos nucifera | reverse complement strand
GCGTTCGGTGGCCTCTGCGTCTGCTCCTGCTTCAGCCCCGGCGGCCTAGGTTCCACCTAAACCCGCGATGGATGTGAAGCAGTTTGGCCTGCTTGACCGACAGATCCGTGGCCGTGGCCTCACGGAGGCGTTGCACGCTTTACAGCAGCCTCCGGTAGCGACTCCACCAGCAAGCCCGCCATGAGGGCGTGAGAAATCAGCCTTAGGGAAGAGCCCAATCGCCCCGAAGAGAGAAACAGAGAGCAGAAGTTCCCCGCCGAAGCGGAAAGAAGTTCGGCTCGGAGAAAAGCCGGGCTCCCCCCAAAGCTCGGCATCAAGGTAAAATGAAGCTCGGTGGAAAGCCGAACTCCTCAACTCAACCTCCAAAATAAAGTTCGGCGCCGGCAAGGACGGAACGAAGCCCCCCTCCCAGAAGGTTCCGCAACTACGACCCGCTCCTCTAACTCGAATTCTCGGCAAAGTTAAGAGCCAACCGCCAAGACCTGAAGGACTACGGCCTCTCCAAACATGCGCGATCAAGGAGAAGATCGGCTATAGGCACTGCCGTAATCGGAAAAGACAAGAAGGTTGGCCGTCCCGCGGCGTCATCAACGCCACCCCGGGGAGGAGCTAGGAGCTAGCTACATCGGTGATTGTCATCCCCAGCGACAAAGTCAAGAGAAGCATGGTCCAAATTATGAAGGCCGGCATGAGATAGAGGAGGTCGTCTGGACGGGACTTGCTGCTCGAGGGAGCTCCGAGGAACAACGCCCCGTCGACCCCTCAAACGAGAGCGCGCTGTCCACGATTTCCCTTCGGTAAAATTCTCCCCTCTGCATAATATTATTTCTGGATGCGAAAACTATGCGATGACAGGAGAGCAGCAGTCAATA
This sequence comes from Cocos nucifera, assembly GCA_006176705.1. NCBI lineage: Eukaryota > Viridiplantae > Streptophyta > Magnoliopsida > Arecales > Arecaceae > Cocos > Cocos nucifera. The sequence goes on along the minus strand of QRFJ01002036.1, from coordinate 57,310 downwards.
ATCGCCGCGTTAGGAACAGGAGGAGAACCTCGTCCTAACGCGAGCAACAAGCTCGGCCGCAGGAGATAAGATCTCCCCCGAGCGCGCACCTCGGCCGCAGGAGATAAGATCTCCCCCGAGAGAAGCTCGGCCGCAGGAGATAAGATCTCCCCCGAGCGCGCACATCGATCTCGGCTAGAGATAAGATCTCTCCGAGCGACCGTGAACAACCTCGGTTAGGAACAGGAGGAGAACCTCGTCCTAACGCGAGCATCAACCTCGGCAAGAGATAAGATCTCTCCCGAAGGCAAAGTTCGGCCAGAGATAAGATCTCTCCCGAACAACAAGGTCGGCCAGAGATAAGATCTCTCCCGAACCGCAACCTCGGCCAGAGATAAGATCTCTCCCGAACAACAAGTTCGGCCAGAGATAAGATCTCTCCCGAACAACAAGGTCGGCCAGAGATAAGATCTCTCCCGAACCGCAACCTCGGCCAGAGATAAGATCTCTCCCGAAGGCAAAGTTCGGCCAGAGATAAGATCTCTCCCGAACAACAAGGTCGGCCAGAGATAAGATCTCTCCCGAACCGCAACCTCGGCCAGAGATAAGATCTCTCCCGAAGGCCAAGTTCGGCCAGAGATAAGATCTCTCCCGAACAATAAGGTCGGCCAGAGATAAGATCTCTCCCGAACCGCAACCTCGGCCAGAGATAAGATCTCTCCCGAGGCAAGTTCGGCCAGAGATAAGATCTCTCCCGAACAACAAGGTCGGCCAGAGATAAGATCTCTCCCGAACCGCAACCTCGGCCAGAGATAAGATCTCTCCCGAAGGCAAAGTTCGGCCAGAGATAAGATCTCTCCCGAACAACAAGGTCGGCCAGAGATAAGATCTCTCCCGAACCGCAACCTCGGCCAGAGATAAGATCTCTCCCGAAGGCAAAGTTCGGCCAGAGATAAGATCTCTCCCGAACAACAAGTTCGGCCAGAGATAAGATCTCTCCCGAACAACAAGGTCGGCCAGAGATAAGATCTCTCCCGAACCGCAACCTCGGCCAGAGATAAGATCTCTCCCGAAGGCCAAGTTCGGCCAGAGATAAGATCTCTCCCGAACAACAAGGTCGGCCAGAGATAAGATCTCTCCCGAACCGCAACCTCGGCCAGAGATAAGATCTCTCCCGAAGGCAAAGTTCGGCCAGAGATAAGATCTCTCCCGAACAACAAGGTCGGCCAGAGATAAGATCTCTCCCGAACCGCAACCTCGGCCAGAGATAAGATCTCTCCCGAAGGCAAAGTTCGGCCAGAGATAAGATCTCTCCCGAACAACAAGTTCGGCCAGAGATAAGATCTCTCCCGAACAACAAGGTCGGCCAGAGATAAGATCTCTCCCGAACCGCAACCTCGGCCAGAGATAAGATCTCTCCCGAGGCAAAGTTCGGCCAGAGATAAGATCTCTCCCGAACAACAAGTTCGGCCAGAGATAAGATCTCTCCCGAACAACAAGGTCGGCCAGAGATAAGATCTCTCCCGAACCGCAACCTCGGCCAGAGATAAGATCTCTCCCGAAGGAAAGTTCGGCCAGAGATAAGATCTCTCCCGAACAACAAGGTCGGCCAGAGATAAGATCTCTCCCGAACCGCAACCTCGGCCAGAGATAAGATCTCTCCCGAAGGCAAAGTTCGGCCAGAAATAAGATCTCTCCCGAACAACAAGCTCGGCTGCAGGAGATAAGATCTCCCCCGAGCGCGCACTTCACTTCGGCTGCAGGAGATAAGATCTCCCCCGAGCGCGCACTCTCGGCTGCAGGAGATAAGATCTCCCCCGAGCGCGCACTTCACTTCGGCTGCAGGAGATAAGATCTCCCCCGAGCGCGCACTTCACTTCGGCTGCAGGAGATAAGATCTCTCCCGAGCTGCAGGAGATAAGATCTCCCCCGAGCGCGCACTTCACTTCGGCTGCAGGAGATAAGATCTCCCCCGAGCGCGCACTTCGCTTCGGCTGCAGGAGATAAGATCTCCCCCGAGCGCGCACTTCGCTTCGGCTGCAGGAGATAAGATCTCCCCCGAGCGCGCACTTCACTTCGGCTGCAGGAGATAAGATCTCCCCCGAGCGCGCACTTCACTTCGGCTGCGGGAGATAAGATCTCCCCCAAGCGCGCACTTCACTTCGGCTGCAGGAGATAAGATCTCCCCCGAGCGCGCACTTCAGCTCGGCCGTAGGAGATAAGATCTCCCCCGAGCGCGCACTTCAACCTCGGCTGCAAGATAGGAGGTCTCCCTCGAGTCGACTTCAACTGACGAAGATAATGTCGCCCCCGAGGAGCTCAAATCCGACCTCGACCGAAGGAGGCGAGTCTTACTTCGGCTTCAACATCAGCTTCATCGACTTTAGCCGGAAACGAGTTCCATTTCAACTCCAAACATCGACTGAAGATGAGGTCTCCCCCAAGCCTCAGCCTCAACTTCAGCGTCAATCTTGGCTGGAGATGAGACCTCCCCGAGCTTCAGCTGCAACAAATGCGGAGCCTGGAAGGAGACTTCGGCAGTCGCCTGTTTTGGTACTCCCTTCCTTCAATTTTTGAACTCGGGAGTGGGGGGGCTATTGTTGGGGATAAATCCCGCTCCTGCCGAAGCCCGGCCCGACGCTCAGCCCAATGTAACCAGTAGCCGCTGAAGAGCTTTAGCGCCAGGCGCCAGGCCGAGCCCCTACCACGGCCGAACTGCCTAGAGGCCGAACTCCCCTGCGCCAAGGTCCGGGCCGAACTGCCTAGAGGCCGAACTCCCCTGCGCCAAGGTCCGGGCCGAACTGCCTAGAGGACGAACTTCCACCGCCAGCCGAACTTCCTGACGGCCGAGCTCCTTGGACTCCAAGCGGCTGGACTTCTTCGGGAGACGGACTCCTCCCAGACGCCCGTTCGGCCATCCGAGCTCCTCCCGGGTTTTCCCTTCAGCCGAACTCTCCTACGAGCCCGAACTCCTTCGGGCCCCACGGCCGAACTCCTTCGGACCGACCCCAGGCGAGCCCGTGCAGCCGAACTCCTTCGGACTTCCCACGGTCGAACTCCTTCGGACCGACCCCAGGCGAGCCCGTGCAGCCGAACTCCTTCGGACTTCCCACGGCCGAACTCCTTCGGACCGACCCCAGGCGAGCCCGTGCAGCCGAACTCCTTCGGACTTCCCACGGCCGAACTCCTTCGGACCGACCCCAGGCGAGCCCGTGCAGCCGAACTCCTTCGGACCGAACTCCTCAGCGAGCCCTGGCCGAACCAACTAGCAACCGAAGTCCTTCAACTGGCCAGCCGAGCTTCTTCGGGCCTCTCATCGAACTCCTCGGCAATCGTCCCTCGGCCGAACTCTACAGATGGCCGACCCTTCAGCCAGACGAACTCCCCCAGCTTCCCCCTCGGCCGAACTCTGTTACAAGTCCGAACTCCATTGGACGAACTGTCGCCTGCAGCAAAACCGGACGACGCCTTCCTCTCCGTACCGGACTCCATGCGGCCCACGGCTCGCCGGTATGGCTCCCACGATCTACCGGACGACGCCTTCCTCTCCGTACCGGATTCCATGCGGCCCACGGCTCGCCGGTATGGCTCCCACGATCTACCAGACGACGCCTTCCTCTCCGTACCAAACTCCATGCTGCTCGACGACTCTCTGCCAGACGGCACAGCCGTCACCATCAACTAAGCTCCGCTATAAAAGGACCCCTCCCGACATACTAAGGCTAAGCTCTCTGAACTCTCGACTCTCTAAGCTCTCCTCCGCATCTCTAAGCTCCGGAACTCATTCCGAGCACTCCATTACTGTTGGTCGGAAACTAACTTGACCGTCGGAGGGTCCTGCCGGAGCCACCACCCCACCGGTTCCGGACGGAACTTCGTTTTGCAGGTCCCCGGCGGCGCCCAGCGGCCTCGATTGCGGCGACCTCCGGCGGCGACGGATTTCTGCACCAACAATTACCATACTTAAGGACTTTAAAAATTTTAATTTATCCCCCCCACAACTTAGTTTTCATTGTCCTCAATGAAAAAAAAAATAGAGTATGATAAATAATAATAAAATAATAAGAAAAAAATTCACCTGACTTAATTTGGTTCTGATCTCGGTCTGAATTTATTTGTTCTTCATCTAGCATGAGTCTGTAATTCTGCCTCCAACTTAGTCCTGAAAGAAAAATAAACTAAAAATAAAAAAAAAATTCAAATGCAAAATCTAAAGCTGAGTTGCCTCTCAATAAGCGCTAAGTTTAACGTCTTCAGTCGAACCCTATGAAGAAGTTTTATATATAATTATTTTTAATGCATCCTTCAATATTCCAAAAAGATAAGGCCAATCAGGAGGCCTGATCATAATGGTAGAAAAATATTTATGGAATGTTTTACAGTGTTTAGATTTAGCCTTGATCAGTAAAGTGCATGGAGCAAGCATGTTAAACCAGAGTCTAACCTTATCATAATTTTTATAATTATCAGGAAGGGATTGTGTTTGTAGGATCGAAATCAAAGGTGGTGGTTTAGAAATTTATTCAACGATAATCTGATTTACCCCACTCCTTTTCTCGGGTATGATATATCTTGACATATTCTCTTCCTAATCAAAATCATAGTACTTATTCCAAATTAATTTTAAATCCGCCTTCATACATCGTTTTAACATTGTAGATAAATTTTGGAGGCCATCTTCAAAAGTAGCACCGAATATAGAAAAATCACTTATAAAATCATTATCCCTCATGATAGTAATATCCCATCCGATAGTTTCTTTATATGCTTTTAGAACATCCATAAGTTGGTCTTCCTAGTAGGTATCACTAGTAGTGTATCAGTAGATTCATCAGGAAGTGGTTTCAATTCTTGATCAGTTGGTGGTTCTAACAAGGAGGCTATTGGTGGGCTAGGTAGTGGCTCAAGTTTTTCAATCCAAAGTGAAATAGTTTTGGGATTGGGTTTATCTATTTGGTCATTAACTTCTGTATTGTACCCATCATCATCAAAATCATCCACCTCATAATGGGCCAAATAGGAATTTAACGGATCATGAGAAAGAATTATGGGTGAAGCTTCCTCTAATGTGTTATTTACTTATGATTTTTGAAAAGTTTCGATTGATTCAATCATTTCATCAGTTTGTTCATCCCCATTAAAAAGATTGGATGATTTTAGGGTACTTAAAAGATGGATTCATATATAAGTAAGATGATGGATTTGGTATATCCCATGGTTCTTGATTTTTTTTATATTTTTCTTTAATTATATAATCTAAGATGGTCTTTTTGGTTTTAGAGGATTGTTCTATAACCATTTCTTTTTCAAGAGTTAAATGTGATTGTTTAGAAAAAGCTTCTGGGATATTAAAATTTTTAGTCATATATGGTCCCTCAAGATCACTCTCGGGCTGACTGGGCAACTCACTTTTACTAGTAGTCATGGCTAATTGATCTAACTATATTTTCAGATGAGCAATAGCTTGAGAGTTTGAATTTATGGCTTGGGAGTTTGAATTTATAAGTTGGTTAATAAGATCATTTTGCGATTTCATCATGGCTTCTAAGGTTTTTTCTATTGAATTAAGCCTTTGGTCATCTGGATTGTTTAATGGTTGATTGGTAAATTCTAATACTTGCTGAATCTTTTATTCAAAAGTTGACTCATTATTATTTGGAAAAGATTGATATTGTAGGTAGGGCATATCATAATAAGATGTATCCATGAATGTAGATCCTTATGGCACTGGGATAACCACTGGTTATGATTGCCATGAGAAATTTGATTGAGCCTCCTAGCCTGGATTGCAAGTGTTAAAGTATGGATTATTTCCTGGTCTATAGGCTATATGGGTTTGATTGTGATAATCTTGCTTATATATATACTTAGAAAATCAGTTTGGACATCTTCTTGCAAAGTGAGTGAGACTCGAACATATTGCACAAACTTGTTGTGCAGGAGGAAAAAATGGATAGGTAGAGTTACTATTAGTTATTAGACGATCTAATTTACGGGAAAGCTCATCCACTCTACTCTCAAGATCCATCTTGGATTGTTATTTATTCAAATATGTATAATAAAGGTCTTTAAATCAAGGCAATCTTCTTCTAATTATTATTTTATTTAATTTATTTTATTTTAAAGAAAAGAGATGAGAGAAAAGCAAGAAGAGGGTTCTAAAGATAAGTCCTAAGGAGTCCTAAATTTATAGATAAAAGAGAGAAGAGTATTTTAATTAAGGTTTGAATTATATTGGCAAATAAGTTAAGCAAGCATAGACTCTTCATCCTAGGGTTAACCTAAATCTAGACTGCTTCTAACCATTAAGGTCACCTTCAAGCCCTCCAAGTAAAGAATCAGTCAATCAACTGGCCAGATAAGTATAAGGTCAGTGGAAGTCCTTCCATTGCTTATCTTAGATATCAATTATATTTGGCCAGATAAGCTAACGGAATTAATTATAAACCATCTTCTTTTGGGCCCAGTCGTTCCTCAAACGACTTGCCTAGATACCAGTTGAATTGACTAACCCTAACCTTGTCCAACTTTTAGGTTCCTTATCCTAATGAGCTCGAATATCCTAGGACCAATGTCTAATTGATTTTAAGTTAAGGTCTAGGTCAATGCAATATGAAGGAAGGTGGTTTGTGGGCTAAGAAAGGATGATCCAATCCCCATCTTATCTTGTTTAATGGGTTGTGCCCTTAGAGTATATTATGAATATGTAATACAAATCAAGCAAGATGTCCAACCAAGTTAAAAAAAATTAATTTTATTTAATATATATGGTTATTCTAAATTAATTAAGTATTATGAGATGTCAATAATTTTTTCAAGAATTTATGATTTTATCTTTTTATAGATATATTTTAAGTTTTTGATTCTTTTAGTTTTGCAAGAAAAGTAAATTCAACTGACTAAGTCTTGAAAAGCAGTAAATTAATCTAAACTATAAAAAGCAGTAATTAAAATAAAGATAAGAAATAAGCTATGAAAAGCAGTAATAACTAATTAAAAAATAATAAAAATTTTATATATATTTTATTTATTTATTTATTATTTATTTTTTAAATTAATTAATTAATTTTTAATTAATTGAAGCAACTGTGCTACAATCATCAGCAACGGCATCAAAAATTTGACTGCTTATCGTTAGAGTATCAAATAATAATTTAAAATTGATCTACCTAAAGATTAGAATAGTGCTTAGTCGAATGTCGATTTTCTCGAAGATTGAAAGCTAAGTTACATTCAATATAATTAAAAATAAAATTAATTTATTAAATAAAAATTTAAATAAATAAATTTTAAAAAAATAATTTAAATTTAAGTAAAATTAAATTAAAAAATAAATAAAATTTAATTAGGATTTAAGAGTTAATTAAAAATATTCTGAAATTTTGAATCCATCTCTAACATGGTTATGGTAATTCCTTTTAATGCAAGAGTTTAATATTTTTAAGAATTTAGTTATGATTATAACTTATTTTCTTTGGCATGAATCGTATCTTCCATTTACGATCCATCTCAATAAAATCATAAATTATTTAATACTTTAATTTTTAAAAATTGATAATATGGCTTTTTACTGATTCTCTCTAATATAAACTATTAAATCGAGAATGGATTATATCTTCCGATCACAATCTGTCTCCATAAATATAGCCTATTTAAATATTAATTAATAAAAAATATATTAAAATCTCATGCATGGAGGATAGAATTTAGGATTGGGTAGGAGAATAATTTATTCATTGCATAAAAAAATTATAAAAAAAAAATACAATATGTACTAGAAGACTTCATCTACATCCCAGAATCTGATCTTTAGTTCTCTGACATCTTCTAATCTCCTAAAATAAATAAATAAATAAGAAAAAAAAAGAAATTAAAAAGAAAGAAGAAAGAGGAAGAGAGGAGAAGAGAAGGGAGAGAGAAAGAGGTTTTGAGGAGAGTTTGGAAGATCCTATGAGCTGCCTTGGCTTTTGGGATGAACATGACTTAAATAGAGGAGAAAATCAGGAGTTTTTGGCGCCTTGTTGGAGCCTAATCCGAGTTTGGCTCGAATTGTTTGAGCCTGTTGAATTCTGGCCGTCCATTCTAGATCAAACGATCCAAAAATTCCTCAGAAATCCATCGCCAGCTAACGATCAGCGCTCGGAATGAATCTGAGCCGTAGGATTGCAGGATCAGAGGTTTTATAGCCGTTGGATGGCGCCTGGATAGACGGGGGAATCTTGAATAAAATCGGATTCGATCCTCACCGTTCGATCTCCACGAAGAGCTTGCATAGCCGCACGATCGCGCAACGACGCCCCCGCCCTGCCATACGCTGCGTGAAGAACCGGTCCACCGGCACAGTAACCCGCCCAGTGGACCGCTTTCTGGCATCTGCGTGACGTCAGCGGACAGGAGCTGGGCCGTGGTTCTGGGCTTCGCACGCGCGTGGATCTTGGGCTACTAGCGTTTGGGCTGAACTGGCGGATCGGGCCGATTTTCACTGGACCGGCCGCTTGAATCGACCGGTTCAGTTATTTTATTTTATTTTATTTTTCATTCAAACTTCCGGCATCCACAATAATTCCAATTTAGCTTTGATTTTCATGAAATTTATTTCATTTGAACCTATAAATTGAGCTCTTCGTATCGGTGGGCTTATTTCCTATAAAATATTAATAAAAATATTAATTTTTTTAAATAAATATTAAAGTATTATATATTTTAATTTTTTTATTTAATAATTTATGATGATTATCATTCATCTAACTCAAGGACACTCATGAACTTGCCATCAATGATGCTTCAATATATCAAAGATATAGCAAATAGATCAAAGGCATGTCTTCCTTATGGTATGGTTTTTACTGTTATCTTTATAGATTCTCAAGTTGACCTGGAGGGTGAAGACTTCATGGACCCGTGCGTACTGACCATTTTAATGAAAAGTCCCTTCACAGAATGAAAATCCACAAAAAACAAGGGAGATGGGTCAGATTTGAGTCACGATAGGAGGTTGTCAGGAATGTTGAAGGGGTTGAGCCAGAACATCAGCGGCCATATTCTCCTTCACCAGCTGCACCAACTTCACCATTAGCAGCTGATCCCTCTTTTATAGCACTTGACTCACTACTAGTAGCAGCTCAGTTCTTCATTGGTCTACACTCTCCCCACACCTCTCGAGTTCATCAGACTCCGTCATTTTCTACTGTGGGATTATTAACAGAATTATGGAGTAGATCACCAAAAAGTTTGTAGACATACTTGTCGATCTTAGATAGTAGATCACTTTGAGTCTTGAGGAATAGAGAGTATAATCTAAGGATAGCTTGAGATACTCAATCAGCATGTTAGTAGCTTATCTCAGAGGTTGGAGATTTTGTAGAAGGAGCAGAATGCGTCTACTGGACAAATTGAATGATTAACTGTGGAGATTACCAAGATTGCTCGAAGAATTGAAGAACTCCTTATTACTCAGCATGGTAATACAGAAGTTATTATCACTATACTTCGGAGGTTTGAAGCAAAGCTTGGTGACCTTGGGTCTCAGATTTTCCCTCCTTCCTCTCAGCCTAGACCATCCCCTAGCCAACCTCACTCATCCACTATTAGACCTCTCTTAGGTGCCGTTGTTAAACCCAACACTGGTTTTCCTACTGCTCATCCCGGGCCCTTTGCAAGAACCTAGAACAAACAATCTACATCTTCCTCCTTTGCTTCTAGTCCCATCATTGAGTTTCCCTTCTTGGATGAGCAATAGTTATTTTGTATGATTAGTGTGTATAAATTTTAGTTGTACTTTGAACTGTTATGCTAAATGATTATTGTGTATTATAAGTCCACTTTTTGTAACATTTATATCAAATGTAATCTCTATCTTCATGCAATGCAATAATGCTTTCCATCGCTTAATGCAACCTTGCTCTAATACTGCAATGTATATTTTTTTATCTCATATTATCTCATTTATATGATTTTGATGATCACAAAAAGAAGGAGAAATAGGAAATGTATAAAGAAAATGAGAAATATGTTGTTGCATGTACTATGTAAAAATTTAGAAAATTTTCTTAAAGAACTTAAAAAGAAAGCATAATCTAAGGGAGAGTTTTCTTGAAGCTTTTTTGAAAACCTGAGCATTATAATAAGAATCTATAAATTCTTCATTTTATTGAACATTTGAATTCCTTGTAATTACTTGTACAAATTATATATCTTTTTTACTGATTATTCCTTCAAGCATGTTCAATATTTTGTCATCATTAAAAAAGAAAATATTGCTGACCCAAGAAGTGATTTTGATGATGACCAAATATTAGAACATATTTTTACTAATATTCTTCAAGTTTTCTTAAAACTATTTTGTAGAAAGGATGCCTTTTTTTGAATAAATAGAAATTTAAGCCATGTGCAAACATTGTTGAGCCATTAAGACAAAAGGTTAGAGGAATTTTCCATTAAAAAGGGCCATATAAAGTTTTTGAGTTGACTTAAGAAGAACTGGAGTTGACTCGAGAATATTTGGAATATGGCACGCAGGTTTGGCATGATGTTGAGTTGACTTGGAGATCAAACCAAGTCGACTCCATCTCAAAGGATAGAGACAAGTTTTTGTGCACTGAGATTGAGTAGTCAACTTTGAAACTTTCGAGTCGACTCTAAAATGGAATCGAGTTGACTCCATGAAATTCGAGCCGACTCTATCTCAAAGGATCAAAAATTTCAGAGAGCCATATTTTAAGCACCTGAGAGTAAGCCAACTCGTGGGTCAGTCGAGTTGACTCGAAGACAGCCCAAGCCGACTTCAAAATTGCTGACAGCCTTAATGGATAGTTTTACAATGGCCCATATTTTTTTTCAATAGCTCTTTTTCATCTCCAACAGGCAAAAATGGCTAGTTTTGGACTCAAACTCTCTAAAACTTGGTGGAAATATTCAGATATATTTAAGAAGCCAAGGAAACATTCAAAAGAAAAAAAACTATTCATTGAAAAAAAGAGAAAAATCATCATTCATTATTATCAAGAGAGCTAACCAACTTCCAACCAACTTTCTCTTGAATTTGTGATTGGATTAAAGTGTTGTCCAAGAGCATTAATTACAAACATTCAAGAAGACAACTACTAAGCATCAACGATAACTAATTTCCTCAACTAAGGAGCAGCTTTTGTTGTAAATCTTTTTAATTTCTGAATCTTTGTATTTAGTTTCAGTAGGGCTGAAACTAAGGAAAAAGTTGAATCTAGCCCTTGAATTGGATTGTAAGCCTTAGAGTAGGGCTTATAAAGATTATGGTTGATGCACCTGAATTAAAATTAACTGAATTTATGGATAGTGAGCCTGATAAAACTATCGAACTATAATCTTGAGTAGATTATAATGAAATTTTTAAAAAAATAGCTTGGAGAGTAGACGTAGATGCTAGAGTGCACCGAACCACTATAAAATTCTTGTGCTTTTGTGTGTGTGTCTTCTCCTTTCTATTTTGCATATATTTTAGTTATCACTACACTACACCAATAAATTTTATTTGATCAATTGTTTTATATTTATTTTAATTTTTTATAATCCAATTCACACACACCCCCTCTCTTGGGTTGTCTGGCTAGGCAACATTGACATAGATAAATGTTGGCTAGCTCATCTTAGCAGGGTGGGGGGCCTAATTGTGATGCAGCTGACTATTCTTCTTGCCCAAATTTTGAGATCAAAAAATTGCTTTAAAGACAAATGGTATAATTACACTTTGCCTTCCAATGCTTCCCCAATCTATAAGGCAATGTTCAGAAGCTCCATATTTATAAGGGACAATTTGATTTGGTCCATTAGCAAGGAAATTAACATCAATTTTGAAAATAATCTATTAATTCCTAAAGGTACAATTTATAGATAACCCTTATGCTTCAATGTTTCCATGCTTCGCAATCATCTGATGGTGAATCATTTTCGTTGTTGCCAAATCCCAAGTCTAGGAGGTTGGAGCTGGTCTTCTCGAAGGAAAGTTGGGCAATGAACTCTTTGGATGGGAACTCCTCGGTAGAAGACTCCTCAGATGAAGATGAGGATAGATCCTTGGCTGGAGACAAGGAGCCGACGTGGATGACTCTGGGTGCTAGAGCAGGACCTGCAAAAAATTTTTGATCGAAATATTTTTCAGTAGGAATCCTCTGATGCTTAAGTCAAATGAGAATTGAAGAATAGTAAAAGGAAGAGAGCATTGTTAAGGCTTTCATGAATTTATCTGGGGTCCCTCTTTTCTCTCATTTATAGAGAGGGAGTAAGAGTTGTATATGCCATGGAGACTGGTCATTACCGAAAAGTGCACGTGGATCTCACCAACGGGGATCGCGTTTTCATGTTCATGATGTGTAGCTAGCCGATGGTTGCCTTTTAGGATAAAATCTGATCTTAGTAGTTAAGTCTTTCTTATCTAGCCTTTCTAAGAATGTGAGAAGAATTATTCTCCTAAATGAATTTCTTACTGGATTGGGATGACCTATCCAATTTGGACCATTATCTTCAACTCCTCTAGATCAGCCATGGCCAACCCTTACCTACCTCGACTATGCCCGAGGACCTAGTCAGTCGAGCCCAAAGTCCGATTGGTCTATAATAGTTTCTCCTCATTCTCGAGTTCGAGCTCGAATAGAGGTTGGTCGAAGAGAGTAGAAATTCAAAGTCAAGACCGACCTAACTTGTAATTGAGTTTGGGTGCCAGGCCGAGGTTTAGACATGTGTCATGAATTGACACTACTAATCCTCGATATGTTAATCTAGGCTATTGAAGTCATGAATTCATGTAAGATCAATTTTGTTAGGATTTGATGCTTCAAATTTGATCCACAGCAAGAGAAGAATCAGTATCAGCAAGCAGTCGGACTAGCTCAAAAATGAGGTCGAAATGGCTCAGGCTGAGATCGAGTTGGCTAACAGCAGTCGAGCCAGCCCTCTCAGACAGATAGAAAGCAAGTATTCGGACAAGACACGGTCGAGCCAGCTCAATCTTTGATAGAGCCGACTTGACGAAGGTGAATAGAATAGGACAGGATTTTCTGTCTGGACTTGGATTGTGATTTATCCAAGGGATCTACAAGAGTTGCATGTGGACCATAGGATCCAATGGCCGTGAAGGACTATGGTCATGATCTGAAGGCTGTGAACATGGTCAAATTCTTATTGGACTTGTATTGGGAGACAGAGTCGTGTTAGAACTCTCGTGATAGTTGATGTGAAGATTCTCAGTCTATTTAAAGGCCTGAGATGCTATGGAGCATGAAGAAGCACAGAGAGGCTCTGGCAGCCATCGAGAGGAGCTCAATAGAGTATCGAGCATATAGAGCCCACAGAGCAGATGCAGGCAGAGCATCAAGATAGAGCAGAACATCAAGCAGAGTGAGGCAACGACTATGTAAGTGGCCATAAGGCATGATGTAGCAACTTTCATAGGAAGCATCCAAGAGCATCGAGGATGTTGGTACCGATAGACCTGTGAGAGGGTCTCCTTAGAAATTTTGAAAGAGCTTTTGTGAGGATAGCTTCTAGATGAGAGAGGTTTGTGTACAATGAGTTGAGAGAAGGTGTTCTTCTCTTGTACTTGATTTTTTCTTTCATAGTAAAGCTTGCATGCCCCATAGAGCTAGCACTTAGGCTAATCCACATACCTGATTATATTTTTATTTTATTTTATTTTATTTTATTATCAATAAAAGAGATCGGATCCTGAGGTGGTGGTGTCCTAGCTAAACATCCACAATAAGTAGTATCAGAGTAAGTTGATATCACCAATAATTAGTATTAAAGCCAGGTTCAGTACCGAGATAGATTGTAGTGGTGGTGATCAAGATTGAAGATGGAAAAGAAATGCACAATTAAGATGAAGATCAATCATGAAGAGTTGATCCATGCTCTCTTATACAAGGAGAAGCAATCTACATGGAAGATGCCGGTAGGAACCCAGTGCGAGGTAAAGTTTCAGGTGGAGATGGATCAAATATGAGATGGGAGTCTCGAAAGGATGAGTGACGTTGCCAGAAGGCTACCCCAAGTAGGTCTTGAGTCAGGTAAAGCATGGCACATGACGGAGATGGGATCGAGCTACTTAGCTCGACTCCCATGTTTGCCCATCCATGAGTAGCAGACGATTACTCCAAGGCATGGAAGCGAGAAGATCCAAAAGCTCTCAAAATTAGGTGAAGACCGAATGTCAAGTTGAGATAGAGATTGTTAAGATTTGATGTCTCGAATTTGATCCATAGTAAGAGAAGAATCAGTATCAGCAAGCAGTCAGACTGACTCGAATATGGGATCGAGCCAGCTTAGACTAAGATCGAGCTGGCTCAAACTACAATCAAACCGACCCTCTCAGGTAGACAGAAAGTAGGTGTTCGATGAGACACAATCATGCCAGCTTAATGGAGGCGAGCAAAACAGCACAAGATTTTCTATTTGAACTCGGATTATGATTTATCCAAGAAGTCTACAAGAGTTGCACATGGACAATAAGATCCAATAGTCATGAAGGGCTGCGATTATAATCTGAAGGCTATGGACATGGTCAGAGTCTTGTTGGACTCGTATTCTCATAGAAGCTGATATGAAGATTCTCAACCTATTTAAAGGCCTGAGATGTTGTAGAGCGTGGATAAGTACAGAAAGACTCTAGCAGCTATCGAGAGAAGCTCGATAGAGCATCGAGTATATGCAGCCCATAGAGCAGATGTAGGTAGAGCATCGAGGTAGAGCAGAGCATTAGGCAGAGCGAGGTAATGGCCATTTGAGTGGCCGTAAAGCATAATGTAGCAACTTTCATAAGAAGCATCCAAGGGCGTCGAGGATCTTGGTACTGATAGGCCTATGAGGGGATCTTCTTGAAAATTTTGAGAGAGCTTTTGTAAGGATAGCTTCTAGTTGAGAGAGATTTATGTATAGTAAGTTGAGAGTGGGTGTTCTCCTCTTGTACTTGATTTTTTCTTTCATAGTAAAGCTTGCATGCCCCGTAAAGCTAGCACTTGGGCTAATCCACATACTTGATTATATTCTTATTTTATATCTTCTTTCTTCCTGCTATCAATAAAAGGATACTGGATCCTAAGGTGATGGTGTCCTAGCCAAACAACCATAATAAGTGGTATCAGAGCAAATTGATATCATCAATAATTAGTATTAAAACTGGGTTCGGTATTAGGATAGGTTGCGATGGTGGTGATCAAAATTGAAGATGGAGAAGATATGTGCAATCAAGATAAAGATCAATCGAGAAGGATTGATCGATGCTCTCTTATATAAGAAGAAGCCATCTACGTGGAAGATGCCAGTAGGAGCCCAATACGAGGTGAAGTTCTAGATGGAGATGGATCGGATATGAGATGGGAGTTTTGAAAGGATGAGTGATATTGCTAGAAGGCTACCCCGAGCAGGTCTCGAGTCAAGTAGAGCATGGCACACGATGGAGAGGAATCGAGTGGCCTGGCTCGACTCCCATGTTTGCCCATTCATGAGTAGCAGGCTATGATCCCAGGGCATGGGGACGAGAGATCCAAAAGCTCTCAAAGTCTGATGAAGATCAAATATCGAGTCGAGATGAAGATTGTTAGGCTTTGATACCTCGAATTTGATCCACAATAAGAGGAGAATCATTATCAGCAAGCAATCGACTAACTCGAATAAGGGGTCAAGTCGGCTCGGGCTGAGATCGAGCCATCCCTCTCAGACAGACAGAAAGCAGATGTTCGAATAAAATGCAATCGAACCAACTCGACTTCTAACAGAGCCAGCTTGATGGAGGTAAATAGAACATAACGAAATTTTCTATTTGGACTTGAATTATGATTTATCTAAGAAGTCTATAAGAGTTGCACATGAACCACAGAATTCAGTAGCCATGAAGGACTGCGGCCATGATCTGAAGGCTGTGAACATGGTCAGAGTCTTGTTAGACTCGTATTGGAAGATAGAATCGTGTTAGGACTCCTATAGTAGCTGATGTGAAGATTCTCAATCTATTTAAAAGCCTAAGATGCTGTGGAGTATGGAGAAGCACAGAGAGGCTCTAGCAGCCATCGAGAGGAGCTTGGCAGAGCATCGAGTATGTGCAGCCCAAAGAGCAAATGCAGGTAGAGCATCAAGGTAGAACAGAGCACAGGTAGAGCGAGACAACGACCATGTGAGTGACCATAAGGCATAATATAGCAACTTTTATAGGAAGCATGACTACTTTTCGTTTAGAGCATCAAATAATAATTAAAATCGATCAACTAATTAATTAAAATAGTGATGAGTCAGGTGTCGATTTTCTCCGAGATTGAAGGCTAACTTACGTTCAATGTAATTAAAAATAGAATTTTAAATTTAATTTAAAGTAAAGATTTAAATGAATAGATTAAAGAGAGCAATTTGAGGATTTAGTAAATTAAAATAAAAATAGAAAAAAAGCAAACACTTAATTAATTAGGGTTTTCAAATTAATTAAAGATATTCTAGAATTTCGAATCCATCTTCTAGCAGGGTCATGGTAATTTTTTTTAATGCAAAAATTTATTATTTTAAAAATTTAGTTATGATTATAATTTATTTTCTTAGAGTATGAATTATATCTTTTGATTATGATCCATCTCCATGAAATCATAAATTATTCAATACTTTAATTCTTAAAAATTTAAAATATGACTTTTAATGATTTTTTTTAAAATAAATTATTAAATTAAATATGGACTATATCTATCGATCACAATCCATCTTAATGAATATAATTTATTTAGATTAATAATAAGCATGCCATAGAGTCAAGATCTCATGCATAAAAATAAATTTTATTAAAAACTAGGTGTAAGAACATATTTGCATAAAAAGAATTACAAAAGATAAAGAAAAAAAATTACAATCCTTATTTGAAGACTTCATCTACTCTTCCAGAATTCAGCTCCTTAGTCATGCATGATTGATGATCTGCTCACTCCCAGCATCTTTAGAGCTCCTTTGATTGAAAATTGGAAGAAGAAAAAAAAAAGAAATAAGGAGGAGAAGGGAGAAAAAGTGCGAAGAAACTCTTTTTCTCTATTTTTTTTTGGCTTAGAGAACTTCTTCTTAGGTTATGGAGGTAAGGCTGCTTAAATAGAGGAGGAAAGGGCTTTTTTCAGAGTCAAAAACCAAGTCCAGATCAATTTCTAACACCCTGATAAATTTTGATTATCAGATCTTGATCAAATAGCTTAAAAAACTCTCAAAAATCCACTGTTTAACTGCTTGGATTGATTCTGGACCATTAGATCGAAGTTAGGATGGTTTTCGATCGTCAGATCGTGCTCAGATGAAGTCTGAAGTCCTGATCAAAGCTGAAATAAATATCCACCATTGGATCTTAATCGGCATCAACTACAGCCATCTGTCAGTGCTTGATGAAGTCTATGAACCCTATACACCGACTGCATCAAAGATCGCCGCCAACCAGCACACATCGATCTTGGCCAAATGAGGATTTTGCCCCTGTACGTCATGATAGATTTATCGTAGACCTCTTAACGGTCTAGATTCGCCACGTGGTTCACTCTAATTCACCGAGCGCGATAAGCTGGATGGTCCACGCTTCTACCATGGACTGGTCGGTCGGTCCACCATGCACCAATCTAATTTTTTTTATTTTTCTTTTCTTCTAAGCTTATGGGCTTCATAACTTTTTCATTTTAGCTTTGATTGAATGAAATTTATTATGTTAGAATCCATAAATCGAGTTCTTCGCATTGGTGGACTTCTTTCCTATAAATTATAAATAAAAATATTAAGTTTTTAAAATAAATTTTAAATATGATATTATTTTAATACTTTTATTTTATATTTTATAATAATTATCACACCCCCCAACTTGAGTTTTACTCATCCTCGAGTAAAGAGAAGAAAAATTAAAAGTATGTACATACTCAATAGAATATGAAAGTTTCTTCAGATCATCCTAAAGTCAGTTGATACTTGATTAGAGATTTAAGAAATACATCATCGGATTATTAATTCTATCTTAATATAGTGGTCAACTAAAGAACATAAAATTTAAGTGCTTTTCTTTGATCAATTTTTCATCTTTATTCTTTAAATCCTCTTTTTTTAGTATGGACTAGAGTTTTTTTTTTTTTTTTTTTAAGTCAGCTAGTGCAATGTTTTAACCTCTTAAGCTTTCTATCTGATCCTTATAGCGAGTTTTGGATCAATGACTCCCAAACCAGTTGGCTTTAAGGCATTAGATGTAGAACATCCCTCGGACTTACCGACTCGAATCAAATAGATTACAGATTAAAACTAATTATATAACAAGCTTCTTCATATTGTCCACTTTTTGATGCGAATAACATTGCTTACTTAGGCAACAGGACTCGGTTACTTGGTGGGAGACCAATATTTAGAACTTGCTCTTTATTCTTTTTTAATTATTTTTTATATTTTTTTATAATATTTTTTTTACTCGTACCCATATAAAGTAGATTCTTTATCGAATATAGGTTGGAAGAAGTTTTTAGAATTACTTAAAAATTTATTCATTCTAAATCTGACCATTTATCAAATTTTTTTAATAATTAGATCCTTAGTATTTCAAAAATTCTCTAAACTATTAATCAATCATCGATTAAAATACCTAAAAAATTTTTAATCGGCACAAAATTAGATACATAGGACTAATTAATACTATACTTGAGGACTTAAAAAAAAATTATTTATCCTTCCTTCCAACTTAATTTTTATTATCCTCAATATGATAAGAAAATAATAAGGAAAGAGTTCACCTGGCTTAATTTGGTTTTGATCTTGGTTTGGGTTTATTTGTTCTTTATTCAACATGGATTTGTAGTTCTCCCTCCAACTTAGTCTTGAAAGAAAATTAAACTAAAAATAAAAAGAAAATGTTAAATGCAAAAACCTGGGTTACCTTCCAGTAAGCGCTAAGTTTAACATCTTCAGTCAGACTTGTCCAAAAATTAATCCAAGTAAATAGGTTCATAAAGAACCATAGCTTCTTCATTAGATTCAGTAGGTTGTTCCAAGAATGGTTTTAGTCATTATCCATTAACTTTAAAAGTAACACCATTACTTGAATTTTCAATTTCTATGGCCCCATGTGAGAAGACTTTCTTAACTATATACGGTCCAGTCCATCAAGATCTTAATTTACAAGGAAATAAGTGTAGCTAGAATTATATAAAAAAAATTTTTGTCCAGGTGTAAAAGATTTTCTATTAATTGCTTGATCATGAAAAGCTTTAGTTCTTTCTTTATAATTTTTTAAATTTTCATAGGTTTCATTCCTAATTTCCTCAAGTTCATTGATCTATAATTTTCTCATATCACCGACTGCATCCAAATCCATATTCAGTTGTTTAATAGCCCACATCATCCTATGTTCTAGTTCTACTGGCAAGTGACATGCTTTATCGAAAATAAGCGTATAAGGAGACATCCCTAAGTTGGTCTTAAAAGCTGTGCGATATGCCCAAAGTGCATCTGTTAATTTTAAAGACTAATCTTTTCTATTAGAGCTTACTATCTTCTCTAAGATTAGCTTAATCTGACGATTAGAAACTTCAACTTGCCCACTTGTTTGAGGATGATAGGGTGTGGCTAATTTATGGGTAATATTATACTTCTTCATCAATGATGCAAAAGATCGATTACAGAAGTGTGTTCCACGATCACTGATAATAGCTCTAGGGGTGCCAAATCGAGAGAGGATGTTTTCTTTAAGAAATTTTACAACAATCCAACTATCATTAGTCTTGCATGCAATGGCTTCTACCCACTTGGATACATAATCGACCGCTATCAAAATATATTCATTCCCTAAAGATTTTGGAAAAGGTCCCATGAAATCTATTCTCCATACATCAAAAAGTTCAACAATTAAAATTGGATTCATAGGCATCATATTTTTCTTAGTGATCCAACCTATTTGTTGACAGCTAACATAATTTTTACAGTATTTATGGGCATCTCTAAATAGGTTTGGCCAATAGAATCCACATTGGAGGACTTTAGCTACAGTCTTTTTAGCACTGAAATGACCACCACAAGCTTGATCATGATAAAAGAATAAAATGCTCCTAACTTCTTCATCTGGGACACATCTTCTTATGATTTGGTCAGGACATTATTTGAATAAATATGAATCATCCCAAATAAAATACTTTACTTGAGAGAAAAATTTGCTCTTATCCTAAGTGGTCCAATGCATTGAAATTTGGCCGATGGCTAAGAAATTTACTATGTCAGCATACCATGGTTCTGATGTTACGGACAGCAATTGTTCATCAGGAAAGGACTCATTAACGGGTATGTCCTTAGTTGGTGTGATTGCTAGATGAGATAAGTGATCTGCCGCTATATTTCAGTACCTTTCTTATCCCTAATTTTTAGGTCAAATTCTTGCAAAAGCAATATCCATCTAATTAGGCGTGCTTTGGCATCTTTCTTTGAGAGTAGGTGCCTAATAGCTGAGTGATCAGTATAGATAATTACATGAGATCCCATTAAATAAGACCTAAATTTTTTTAATGCAAATACCATAGCTAAGAATTCCTTTTCAATAGTTGAGTAATTAAGCTATGTTTCATTTAAAGTTTTACTAGCATAATAGATCACTCGAGGTAGCTTATCTATCTTTTGACCTAGGATAGCTCTTATGGCATGGTTAGATGCATCGCACATAACCTCAAAAGGTTGAGTCCAAACAAGTGCATGAATAATTGGAGCTGAAGTTAATTCTTTCTTTACACTTTCAAAGGACTCGAGACATTCAGGTGTGAAGTCAAATTTAACATCTTTAGCTAACAAGTTAGTTAATGGTCGAGTCACTTTGCTGAAATTTTTGATAAATTATCTATAAAAACCAGCATGTCTAAGAAAAGAGCGAATTTTTTTTATCGATTTTGGTGGTGGAAGGTTTTCAATTAAATCTACCTTGGCTTTATCTACTTCTATTTCTCATTTTGAAATTATATGATCAAGAGCTATGCCTTCCTTAACCATAAATTGGCATTTCTCCCAATTTAAAACTAGATGTTTTTCTTACATCTTTCTAAAACTAATCTGAGATGATTTAGACATTCGAAGAAGATGGATCCAAAGATGAAAAAATCATCTATGAAAATTTTAAGAAATCTTTCTACCATATCCGAGAAAATACTAGTCATGCACCTTTGAAAGGTAGCTGGTGCATTACATAAGCCAAAGGGCATGCATCTGTAGACAAAGGTTCCATATGGACAGATAAAGATAGTCTTTTCTTAATCCTCAGAGGCTATAGAAATCTGGTTGTATCTCGAATATCCATCCAAAAAGCAATAAAAGTCATGCTTTGCTAGTTTTTCTAATATTTGGTTTATAAAGGACAGAAAAAAATGATCCATTCAGATAGCCGTATTTAATTTTCTATAATTAATGTAGACCCTCCATTCTATTTGAATTCTTGTTGGGACCAACTCATTGTTATTATTCTGGACCACAGTAACTCCTAACTTCTTGGGTACCACTTGAATCGGACTTACCCATGAACTATCTGAGATTGGATATATTATTCCATTTTCAAGGGGTTTTATTATTTCTTTCTTTTCAACCTCTTTCATGGCTGGGTTAAGCCTTCTTTAGGGATCTTGCTTTGGCTTAGCATCATCTAATAGATGAATTCTATGTTGAACTATTGAGGAACTAATATCTTTTAAATCAGCCGTGGTCTATCCTAATGCTTCTTTATTTTTCTTAAGGACAGTCAATAATTCTCCCTCTTGTTTAGGATCTAGGTCCGCTGAAATAATTACTGACAAAGTTTCTAATGGACTTAAGTATGCATATTTCATGTGTTTGGGGAGTGTTTTCAGTTCTAACTTGGGTGTTTCCTCCATTAATGGTCTAGACAATGGTTCAACTGGAGGCTCCCATCTAAGTTCCATATTGACTGTAGCTAAGTCATTGATCTCTTCAAATTCTTCATAGTTTTGATTTATCCATAATTTCATATCAGATTTTTTATCACTTAGGTCAATAGTTTCATAAACATTATCTTGTATCAAATTCAGGTGACTTACTTGATTTATCTCAGATAGGATAAAAATATTTAGATTTATGATCATATTACTAAAGAAAGCTTTATTAGACCATTTCGATAATTGATTTGAGCATTGGCTGTGGCTAGAAATGATCTACCTAGTATTACTGGGAAGTGGCCATTTGGATTTATTATAGATTTAGTTTCTAAAATCATGAAGTCTACTAGGTAGATGAAATCACGAACCTTAATTAATACATCCTCAACTATTCCTCTTAATACTTTCAAAGATCGATCGGCTAATTGTAAAGTCATTCCTGTAGGCTTTAATTCTTCCAACTTTTCATAAACCGAATAAGATAGTATATTGACACTTGCCCCTAAATCTAATAGAACCTTATTAATGAGGATTTTTCCTATAATGCAAGAAATAGTGGGAGACCCTAGATCTTTGTATTTTACTGGAACATGGTTTGACAGGTATGAACTTACACTAGCTGCTAGGAAGGCTCTCTTAGGTACATTGATGGTTTTTTTCTGATGCATAAGTTTTTAAAAAAATTAGCATATAATAGAACTTGTTGGATCATATCTAACAAAGAAATATTTACTTTTACTTGCTTAAAGACCTCCAAAATTTTATCTAGTTGGGCAGAGTTTCGGTTGGATTTAAGTCTATTAGAGAAGGATGCTACAATCTTGGGTATTGGTTCGACTAATTCTGATTCAGGCCCTGCTGATGAATCAGATTCTATTTCTTTAGGTTCTTTAGACTGGCCCTGTTCAGATATTGGTTCAGATAGTGGGTCTTCTATTTCTTCTTCTGGTACTTCAGATGTGCCCACATGATTGTCTATTTATTTTTCAAATCTTAGTATATGGATAGCATTTAATTGGTTGATTTGGGCTTCTTGCTAAGATTTTTTATTATTTTGGATTCTAGGATTAGCCTCAGGTTGACTTGGCAATCTATCCTTTTCTCTTTCACTAAGAGTTGTAGCTATCTAACCTATCTGTATTTCTAGACAGGCAATGGCTTAGGAGTTTGAATTGAGAATGTGTATTTATAAGTTGGTTGGTAAGATCATTTTGTGATTTCATAATGGCTTCTAAGATTTTTTCTATTGAATTAAGCCTTTGATCAGTTGAATTATTCAATGGTTGGTTGGGTCTTGAGTATGATTGATTAACAGTAGGTCTATTTGAATTTGATCATAGGGCCAAGAAAAATTGGATTGTTGATTAGTGTTGCCCGAATTAGTATTTTGTGACAAAAAAAGTTTGGATGGTTTCTCCACTCTGGATTATAGGTTGGTGCATATGGATCATTGGTAGGTCTTTGATAGGCTGCATTCACCTGTGTATGATTATTATCAATCTGGTTCATTAAGAAGGGGCAATCCTCTATGATATGGTTTGGTGCACTATAGTCATTGCACATAGAAGTGGATACTTGGTTTATATTGGCTGATCTCTGTAATTCTAGAGCTTCAAATTTTTGTTGTAACGTGGCAATTTGGACTTCTAAAGCTAGGGTTGATAGAACTTGGTGTATACCTCCTCTTGTTAGTGTGGGTTTATCTATTTCTCTAATTGCTTTCTATTGTAGACTCTTTTCTGCTAGATTCTCTAAGAATTGTCAAACTTCATTGGCTTTCTTATACATAAATTGGCCTTGGCACATTGACTCTAGCATAGTTCTAAAATTTGATTTTAAATCTTCATAAAAAATTTGGCATAATATCAAAATTTGTATCCCATGATGTGGGCATTGGCTCAAAAGGTTCTTAAAATGGTCTAGATATTTCCAGAATGGCTCACCTTCTAATTGAAAAAATTGATTAATTTCATTCCTTAACTTAGCTATTTTGTGATGTAGGAAGAATTTCCTCAAGAATATTTTTACAAAGCCATCCCATGTTGTGGTCGAGTGGTTGGGTAGACTATAAAGCTATTTTTTAGCATTTTTCTTAAGAAAAAAATTAATCAGCCTAAGTTTAATAGCATCATCAGAGTGTTGATGTATTCTCATGGTGTCACACACTTCCTCAAATTCTCTAATGAAAATATATGCATCCTCAATTTTGGTGAATTTTGGAAGCATGTTGATGATTTGAGGTTTAATTTTAAAATTAGTTGCATCAGTCTGGGGTAATTGAATACAGGATGGTTGGGCTGAGCCCACTAAGTACTAAAGGTCCATTAGGGTTTGAGGTTCTTGATCCATAGTGGACTCAGAAATTTCTTGGATTAGGATAGGGTTTGGATCTATTCTTACTAATTGACCAGATTCTTTTTTCCAAGTTGCTATATTTTTTTAAAAAAAATTATTTTTTTATTTTATTTTTTTAGAGAGATAAAAGAAAGAGAAAGAAGAGGTTCTAAAGATGAGTCCTAAGGAGTCCTAGATCTAGAGACGAGAGAGGAGGGTGCTTTAATAGGATTTAAATTTAGTGTTAATAGCAATCAAGTTAATCAAGATCATCTTTGAGCACTCCAAGCTCAAAATTGGTTAACTGATTCAGTCAGGTAAGTGTAAAATATGAAAGATTTTCTACTCGTTGCTTTTCTTAGACGTCAACTGAGTTGGTCAAGTCAGACAATGGAATCAATTAAAAATCATAATCTTTAAACAACTTGCCTTAGATACCGAATAATTAACCAATTCGAATTCGATCCAACTCTAGAATTTTCTTATCTTAATGAGCTCGAGTATCTTTAAGGGCCAACGTCTAATTAATTTTAAATTAAAAGATTTAGGTCAATGTAATATGAAGGATGGTAGTTTATGAACCAAAGAAGGATGATCAAATCTCCACTTTATCTTATTTAATGGATTATGCCCTTAAAGTATATTATGAATATACAATGCAAATCAAACAAGGTATTCAAATATGTTAAAAAAAATTAATTTTATATTATATTTTTGGTTTTGCTAAATTAATTAAGTATTATGAGATGTCAGTGATTTTTTTAGGATTCAGGGTTTTATCTTTTTATAAGTATATTTTAAGTTTTTGATTTATTTGCTTTTGTAAGGAAAAGTAAATTCAAGTTACTAAGTTTGAAAAATAGTAGAAATCTAACCTACAAAAAGCAAGAAAGCAATTATGAAAGAGAGTAATTAACTAAATAAATTTAAAGAGCAATAAAAAGATTTTTTTTATTTTTTAGTTTTTTTATATTTTTTATATTTTTTAAATTAATTAATTAATTTTTAATTAATTGAAGCAATCATGCTATAATTCCTGACAAAGGTGCCAAAAATTTGAATGCTTATCATTTAGAGCATTAAATAATAATTAAAATCGATCAACTAATTAATTAGAATAGTGGTGAGTCGGATGTCGATTTTTTCGAAGATTGAAGGCTATGTTACGTTCAATGTAATTAAAAATAAAATTTTAAATTTAATTTAAAATAAATATTTAAATGAATAGATTAAAGACAGTAATTTGAGGATCTAGTAAATAAAAATAAAAATAAAAATAAAATAAATACTTAATTAATTAGGATTTTTGAATTAATTAAAGATATTCTAGATTTTGAATCCATCTTCTAGTAGGGTTATGGTAATTTTCTTTGATACAAGAATTTATTATTTTAAAAATTTAGTTATGATTATAATTTATTTTCTTAGAGTATGAATTATATCTTTTGATTACGATCCATTTCTATGAAATCATAAATTATTCAATACTTTAATTTTTAAAAATTTAAAATATAATTTTTAATAATTTTTTTAAAATAAAATATTAAAATAAGTATGGATTATATCTGTCGATCATAATCCATCTTAATAAATATAATTTATTTAGATTAATAATAAGCATGCCATAGAGTCAAGATCTCATGCATAAAAGTAAATTTTATTAAAAACTAGGCATAAGAACATATTTGCATAAAAAGAATTACAAAAGATAAAGAAAAAAAAATTACAATCCTTATTCGAAGACTTCATCTACTCTTTCAGAATCTAGCTCCTTAGCCATGCATGATTGACAATCTGCTCACTCCCAGCATCTTTAGAGCTCCTTTAATTGAAAATTGGAAGAAGAAAAAAGAAAGAAATAAGGAGGAGAAGGGAGAAAAAGAGAGAAGAAACCTTTTTTCTCTTTTTTTTTGGCTTAGAAAACTTCTTCTTAGGTTATGGAGGTAAGGCTGCTTAAATAGAGGAGGAAACAGGATCAACAAGGCTTTTTTTCGAAGTCAAAAACAAAGTCCAGATTGATTTCTAACATCCTGACAAATTCTAACCATCAGATCTTGATCAAATGGCTCAAAAAACTCTCAAAAATCCACCGTTTAACTGCTTTGATTGATTCTGGACTATTAGATCGAAGTCAGGATGATTTTTGACCGTCAAATCACGCTCAGATTAAGTCTGGAGTCCTTATCAAAGCTGGAATAAATATCCACCGTTGGATCCCGATTGGCATCAACTACAGCCATCCTTCAATGCTTGATGAAGTCTATGGACCTTGTACACCGACTGCATCGAAGACCGCCGCTAACCAATACACACCGTTCCTAGCCAAATGACAATTTTGCCCCTGTACGCCGCAATAGATTTACCTTAGATCTCTTAACGATCTAGGTTCGCCATGTGGCACGCTTTGATTCACCGAGTGTAATGAGCTGGATGGTCCACGCTTCTTCCATGGATCAGTCGGTCGGTCCACCGTGCATCGATCTAATTTTTTTTATTTTTCTTTTCTTTTAAGCTTCTAGGTTTCATAACTTTTTAGTTTTAGCTCTGATTTGAGTAAAATTTATTATGTTGAAACCATAAATCGAGCTCTTCGCATTGGTGGACTTTTTCCTACAAAACATAAATAAAAATATTAATTTCTTTAAATAAATTTTAAATATGATATTATTTTAATGCTTTTATTTAGTATTTTAAATAATTATCAAAGCATCCAATGTTGTCGAGGATCTTGGTACTAGCAGGCCTATGAAAGGGTCTTCTTGGAGATTCTAAGAGAGCTTTTGTGAGGGTAGCTTCTAGTTAAGAGAGATTTGTGTACAGTGAGTTGAAAGTGGGTATTCTCCTCTTGTACTTGATTTTCTTTTTCATAGTGAAACTTGCATGCCTCATGGAGCTAGCACTTGGGCTAATCCACGTATCTGATTATATTCTTATTTTATTTCTTCTTTCTTCCTGTTGTCAACAAAAGGATACTGGATCCTAAGGTGGTGATGTCCTAGCCAAACATCCACAACAAATGATATTCAAGCAAGTTGATATCACCAACAGGTTCTGGCCAATCTCAAACTACCACTTGGCAACCATCAATGCTAGTTAGATGAATCAC
The DNA here is from genome assembly GCA_006176705.1 of Cocos nucifera. Classification (NCBI taxonomy): domain Eukaryota; kingdom Viridiplantae; phylum Streptophyta; class Magnoliopsida; order Arecales; family Arecaceae; genus Cocos; species Cocos nucifera. The sequence continues at coordinate 30,016 of QRFJ01002036.1, read as the reverse complement.
CACTAGATTGGAGCCATCCAAGGTCATATAAATAGGCGGTCACTTTTCAGATTTCACTTTTACTGTTCATAATTTTACCATTGTGGGAGAGGAATGGGGCCCTTAGGCAATTTTTGGCAACCTCCAATGATCATTGCTGATAACTGTAATCATCCTTGACTGTAATTGAGCTCCAAACTCTGACCGCAAAGTCCATCCCTCTTGGGTTTGCTCGGTCATGCTTGTCTTAGGTTGGTTTTTCTTTCTTCTTTTTCTCTCTTTTTAGATTTTACCAAGCATGAGTGTATTGAGCTTATCTCTTGGGACTTGGTCCTTTGATCGAGATATGTCCAATGAAGGTCCTCAATTCCATGGTGAGTCCTCTTTGGAGGACTCTGAGGTTGAAGAGTTACCAAATTTTGGTCCCTTCTGAGTGACCTCTATCCTCACCTGCGAGGACCTAGAGGCCATCCACCCTTAATATATACCAAATTTCTTTAGAGTTCAAACTAGAGCTCCCCAATCCTAAGGACTGGATAGCTAGGCCCCCTCAAGGTCGGGTTAGAGTTTACGAAGAGTTCTTGAAACTTAGCCTCATATTACCTTTTCATTTTTTCATTGTAGAACTCCTTAGGGTCTTCCAAATAGCTTCATATATCATGGATCCGAACTCATGGGACCTTATGGTGGCTTTCCTTTTTTATTGTTTACTTCTCAATGCTAAGCCAACCATCCACCTCTTTTGGGTGTTTCTCTCATTTAAGGAACACCTCAAAGACGTCGGATGATGATACGCCTCTTCTTGGATGGGGTGGCATCTTGTCCAAGGTGCTCGTTTCTATGTTCATAATTGAAAGGAGCATTATTTTTTTATTTCAATCGAACAATCTTGAAGTTTTGATACTTCATGGGGTCATCCTCGGAGGTTGTCAAACAAGGCCTCATCAAACAACTCGATAACTAGTTTGGACCACCTAGAGCAGGCCCATAATCAAGCATAGATCGAGGCCATATCAAATCGCTTTCTATTCACCATAATTTTTCTTGAATGAAGGCTAATAAAAATTGTGAATTGCTTATGCTAGAGCCTTCATCGCTAGAAGAGCACCGGATCTAAAGATTGGATTATGAGTTGAAGATCGTAAATTTCAAATCTAATTGATTATAAGTTTTATTTATCTATAAAATTTTATTTAATACATTTTATGTATTTTTAAATTAGAAATTATACAAAAATTATAGTGTTTAGAAAATTGAATGTTTGGAAAAGTATGTATTTTATGCATAAAATGAAATTTAAAACTATAGATCAAGTATATATAGTGAACCCTGACATGATTGTAATTTTTTTTTTGATTCCTCTATATCACATGGTATTACACTTGCATGAACTTCTGATGAAAGATTATTTTATTATTTTTAAAAATAAAATATAAAAATATATTTAAAAATATTATAGAAATAAGTATGTTGGTTATTATAGAGATTATGGAGAAAATATTTTATAGTTAGACTATGATCTGGATCTAGCTAATAGGACTGATCATTAGCCATATGACTAGAAACTAGTTTCTTCTGAGCTCAGATAGTCAGGATTGATCATTAATTGGTAGAGTTAGTCTTTCTGGGCCTAACTAATCGAAGCTGATCGCTAGCACATGCTGATGCATCATGTTTGTTTTCAGAACTAATCTCTTTTTCTATCATGGAGTTAATTCTGGCTATGTGAATCAGAGCTAGTTTTTCTTTGGGCCTAGCCAACAAGGTTGATCACTCGTACAAACTAATGGATCGTGTGTTTTGTATTCAAGGCTAGTCTTTTTTTGATCTCGTTACAGGGTTGATCGTAGCTATAATCATCAAAGACTGAGAGGATTTTATGTTTTACTGTAATGCATGGCATATTTTTAAAAATTAGAATTATATTGGCATATGCATATATTATTAATTATTATATTTAAAAAAAATTAATTATGCTTGATCACTATTAAAAATTTACTAAGCCCGTAAAACTCACTAATTTTCTTTCTTTTCTTTTTTGTTTAAGATCCAAAAAAGCATATGGGGCTTGAGACCGAGCAATTAGGAACCTAAGATCTAGAAGACTTATGATTAATATTTCAAAGGATAAATAGATTAGATTTTTTCATCATTATTAAGAGTATTCTATCATTGAGTTTAAATAATATAAATATTTGAAAGAAAAGGCAGGCCTTGCATAACTTTTCGTGTTGAACCCTAAGAATGTGAGGCCGTTTGTCATATGCTCAATTCAAGGCTCGAGCTAGGGTGTGACAAGACATCCATAGTAGTTTCTTTATCGATAAGAATTCTACATGCATCCTATTTTGGATATAGATCCATTGTTATGCTTCTAGTACAAAAATTGGCCATTGAAGTTTAAGTAAAGCTATTAAATTAAGATAAAGAAATTATTCTTTTCATTCCATAATTAGCTTAGAGACTACAAAATAACCTTGGAATGCCTCCAAAATAAAACATCCAAAACAAACCTCAAACATTCAACATAGAATACTTAATATATTTATAACTTAGATATGATAACATATGAAGTCATAACAACCTCTTATGCTAAAAGCATATAGAAAATTATTCATTTGGTCTTTCTTTTGCAGCTTGAAAATTGGAACCCGAGCTTCCTATTCTATTACAACAATCTATTAATAACATCTTTGTCCTCTGCATTTGAAGGCAGATCATCCCAACAGAGATAATCACAGTCCTCATTTACTTGGAACACTAATTTGAGGTAGAAAATTAAAGCCAAAAATTAGATAATAAACTAAAAAATAAGGAAATGATAACATACCTCATACATCTCGCATCCAAAAAAATGCCAGCTAGTTTCTAACAATCCATGAGATCCTCAAAGGCGATTTGATTCTACAATGATAATAGTGAGCAGTCTAGGAGGATAAGTAACCAAAAGAACTTGATTGACAAGTCTTTATGGTTTCTTCTGCTTCCACATTCTTTCCATTTTTTCTCCACTTGATTTAATTTTTTTTTTCTTCTCCTTGTTTGATCTTGGATTTGTTAGATGCACAAACAATGGTACTTGTAAATGAATCACTATGGATTACATAATAACTCATGTTTTTGAGATCATTGGTGCTAAGACTAACACCCCACTAGCAATTGATAATTAGAATAATTTTATTATTTTATAAAAATATGCTATCATATGATAGTCACATGATATCATTTCTTTAATAGAGATAGACAGTAAGATCATGTTAGAATATTTTGATGATTTAAAAGATAATTTAATATTTTTAAAATAAAAAATATAAATAAAATCAAGTTAAAATTAAAAAAAATGTTTTTAAAATTTATCTAAAAATAAATATGAATTAATTATTTTTTAAATTTTTTCAAACTTTAAAATGGCTGGCTATCTGAGCGATCGGTGCCGCGAGTTGCAGAAATGAGGGGTTGTAGAGATAAAATATAAACAGATAAAAATATGAATGTAGTGATGTCGGATCTGCATCCGATATGTTTTTAGCTTTCGAAGGCAACCCTTCGTTTACTTATTCTCCTCGGCATTTTTTGGATTTCTAAAATAAATATTTTTAATATGAAATGATCGATTATGCCAGCAATATTTCTAGGTTTTTTTAAATATTATTTTTTAATATTTAATTTTAAAAATATTATTTTTTTAAATCTATCTTCGACACTATCCTAGTTCGAATGGGGTGGCGGTGTTGAACATGTGAAATCGTAACTTCGACATACGATTTTAAGATGAGATGCCATTTTATACCGAAGTAAAATTAAAAACTAAACTCGTATCTAGCAGGTGCGATTTCTCGTTTTGTTTTTTTTCCATCTCCGTTCTCTTGCGCTTATTTTTTTCGCCGAGCGTTCGCCGGTGACCGGGGCATAGAAGGGAAGGGGACGCCGGCACGGCGGGGCCATGGAGGTGCGGGGGGGGGGGTGCGGCGCGAATGGCGGTGGGACGGGGTCGCACGGACGGCGATGGGGAGGGGCCGGGGGAAGGGGAGAGAGGACGACGGCGGCGCCGGGCCACGGAGGGTGCGGGGGGCGGTCGCGTGGGCTGCGGCGCGAAGGGCGGGGGGCGGGGCCGCGCGAACGGCGGAGGGGGGAGGGTGGACGACGACGACGGCGCCGGCGGAGGGTGCGGGGTGGGTGGGGGTTTCGCGTGGGGTGCGCCGTGGACGGTAGTGGGGCGGGGCCGGGGGAGGGGAGGGGAGGGCGGCGGCGTATGTGCCGGGAAGGTTGGGTGGCGAGGGGGCGGCGGGGGGTGCTACGGGAGGAAGGAAAGGGAAAGGGGAAAAACGAAAGGAAGGGAAAAAAAAAAAAAGGAAAAACTTGGGGAGGGAGAGGAAAAAAAAGAAAAAAGTTATTAATAATAATTATTTTAATAATAAAAATTTTTTAATTTTTAAAAATATAATAAGAAAATATTATTTTCATAATATTTATTATTAATAATATAATAAATAACATATTTTTATTAATTTTAAAAAAATATAATAATAATATGTTATTATTATTAATAATAACATATTATTAAAATAATATTTTATTATATGTTTTTAAAACTTTTATAAATAATATATTAGTTTATAAATAGTTTATAAATAATATTATTTTAATATATATTATTATTGAAAAATAATAAAATATGTTATTTCAACATATATTATAATATATTTTAAAAACAAATGTTATTTTAACATATATTTTAAAAATATGTTATTATTAAAAATGTTATTTTTAAATAAATTATATTATATTATTAAAAAATAAAAATATTTATTATATTATTAATAATAATATATTATTATTTTTTAAAAAAAAATTAAAAAATAATATACTATTATAAAAATAGTATTTTAAAATTCATAATAAAAATATTTTTTTTTTCCTCTTAAGTTTTTTTTTTCTTTTTTCTTGTTTTCATTTTTTTCTTTTCCTTTCCTTCCTCTTGGAGCACCCCCCGCCACCCACCTACCGGCCCCGTCCATCCAACCTCTCCGACGTATACACCACCGCCCTCCCTTTCCCTCCCTCTATCTCCTTCTTCGGCCCCATCCCGCTGTCATCCATACCATATCCCGCACGACCCCCCCGCACATCCCACACCTTCCATCCTGCACCATCATCATCCATCCCTACCCTCCCTTCGTCATCCATGCGGCCTCGTCCCACCATCCTCCATGCTACATTACACACGACCGCCCCCCGCATCCTCCATGTCCCGACATCATCGTCGTCGTCTCCCTCTTTTCTTTTCTTTCCTCTGCCCCGCCCCACCATCGTCAGTGCAGCCCCATCCCTCCCACCCTCTGCAGCCTCATCGTGCTGACGTTTTCTTCTCTTTCATCCATTGATCATCGATGAACGTTCGATAAAATAATAATAATAATAAATAATATGAAAAAATAAAAAAAAATTATATATTGAAGATATGATTTTTCTAAAAATCACATCTTTCATCTATAAATTTATTTTTTAATTTTATTTTAATATAAAATATCATGTTAACATATAATTTTAAGTCTAAAATTACATATTCAACATGCAGCTTCGCTGCATCGCCACCTAATCCCAATTCGAATAGTTTCAAAAATAAATTAAAAAAAAATATTTTAAAATTAAATATTAAAATAATAATATTTTAAAAAAAATCATATTTCTAATCCCATGCAATCTAAAAGTCCTGACCGCGAACCGATAACAATCTCCGTGTTGTCACTGAATGACGGAACTGGAAGCCAACTTTGGTGTTTTTTTTTTTACCTGAAAAGATGTGCAATGTGGGAGCCCCCGAGACATGGATATATCCATCCATGGGAAACGAAGTGTTTCCGGTGAAACAACCTGCTAACCTTTAAATTTTGATTTTTGTGCTGGAAAGAGAGAAATTTTTGTGTAAAGAGGGAAAGAAACGATTCCTCCCCCTCTCTCTCTCCACTCTCCATAAATAGATAGAACTAAAAGCGTTGTAATAAAGGATTTATACGACGAGTTCTCCATGAGATTGACTGAAATGATGGCACCACGCTGGGGTTGCGACTTTAAACAAATCTTAAGGAAGTACCAGAAAATATTCTCCCTGTGAAGATAAAGCCAAATTGAAGGGAGAATCTTGCTCTTTTTCGGGTAAAGAAGGGGATTCTTGCTTTTGGCAGAGCTGTGGGTTTTGCTCCCTTTCTTTGGAGTGCTAATAAAAAAATATAATAAAAGATTTTATTTTAAATCTTTTATTTTTTTAAAAAACTTTTTTTTTTTTTTTTTATTAAAGATGAACATGATTCAGGTTACCATGATACCGCTCATTTAATCCATGATACCGGTTAAAAAACATTAATTTCTCTTGGAACTATATGGAAAAATATTTACATCTATTTTCTTATAAACATTTAAAATTATAATATATTCTCATAAATTTATTATTTACATGTGTAACCTTATATATTATTTCTTAGTACTCTTCTATCTTTTAACCAGAATTTAATTAAAAAATTACTTACATGATGTTCTGATAAATATCTTAAATTATATATATATATATATATATTCTCTTCTAAATTTATTATTTTGTATACAAATACTTATAAGTTATTTCATCTATCCTCATCAAGATGAGAATATTATAATTATTTTAACTTTAAATACTTCATTTTGTTGTGGTGTTGGAGTGGATATAATAATTAAATCATGCAACTATTCTTTTCTCTATTGAGTTTTAATGGAGGAGTAGCTTATAAGACTCGCGAGGATTGAGGAAATTTTTTTTTTTTGGTGCCTTCATCTTTTATAACTTAATTTTTTTTAAAAGATTTTATATCTCATACTTAACGGCCAATAAAAATTTTAAACTCTTATGACCGACAAATCATTATGATATTTCCTTCATGTTTACTGCTAGTACCTACATCTCGTATCCCAAATGTATATTAGAGCCCAATAAGGATGCTGCTAGTAAAATTAGTCTACATGTCCAAATAACAATTGCCATGGTATAAACTGTTGGAATTTTTTTTTGGTATATATGCCCTTATAAACATGTAAAACTGTATAAATATCCTCATAAAGTACTATTTACATATATACCTCCACAAAATACTTATTTTATATATTTTTCTTTCTTTTTTTTTGCATAAGTACCTATGTCATCTAATATTATTAATAATTAAATAATTTAAAATTAAAATGACTGAAATATGCATATGGGTGAATATATATAAAAAAAAAAGTTTATAAGGATATACATGTAAATAAAAATATTATGAGAGTATTCATAAAATTCTGCATATGTAGAAGGATATATAGTCAAAAAATTATAAAAAATTAGGGCACATGCTCAAATGGCAAAAGTTAATTATTATAAAGATAATTCAATCAATCTTTATTCAAGATAATGATTAAAAAATTAATATTATTATGTTGCATGATCTGATGCTAAAAGAACTCATACCATCTTTGTGAAATTCTCACCTAACAAATAAATAACTTATCATATATAAATCACTAAAGGCCATTTCATTGATCTTAACATCAATAACTAATTTAAATTTAATCTATTTTAATATTCTAATAGTTTCGCCAACGCTCCTTGTTTTAAATTTTTATTAAATTCTCAAGCTTTTTAACATCTCATCAACCTTTTTAAATATTATATATTATGCTAAAAAGGCCAGAATGTCTAAAGAACGGACGTATATTTGTACTTAATAGATTTGTTATATCCCATCAAAGTGACTGATCGGCATGCGTTGAAGCTGCGGAAAGCGATTGCATCAGATAATGGCAGCTGCTTTTGTCCAGCTTACTATTTTTGCTTTTGTTCATCATCAGCTCCTGGAAAGAGGTTGACGCCCTGCCACCTGCGCGCCCTCCAGTTTTTCCCGGATCCTCTGCCTCCACCCATCACCTCGTCGCCCAGCTTCCGACCTCCCATTTACCAATCTAACTCTGACGTTATTTCGAATGCCTTTTGTTCATCATTTTGGCTTGAACTTGGATTAATCTCAACTTCGACCAAACAGGACTCTTAAATTGGCAGTAAGCTTTATCACCATTTTAAGATAGGTAATTATTGGATATTTTATTAGCCAGGTTACCTCTTTCTTGGCGATTAATTTTTGTTAGCCGGCTTTTGCTGGAATTGGTAATTAATTTATTTAAGCTTTCAACTTGATCCTAACTTGATATTAAATTAAATTACTTTGCCCGGTCCAAAACCAATCCACTTGTAGATAAACTTGGTTGTTTTGGCTAAAGTAAGCATCATCATTGTTATTTTGATAGGCATGTTTGCTGCTTGAGATGTATGCTAAATATCCTAACAATAATTGGTTGAAAGAGGAATCAGAGTGCTACACATTGAAAGAAGACATACATATAGAGTTTCGAGATTTTTTAATTTTTTTTTTGATAAATCATCATCTGAATAGATATATTTGCGGGAATTAAAAATAATTATTCAAAACTTGAGGGCAAAGATCAGATAAATTATTTCATGATGTAGTCCAGTGCCAGGGATAGTGATGCTAAACCATTTAATCCGTTTGCCTTATTTCTAATTATTATAAATTAGTTCAATTTGCTTGTTTGTTAAATTGATCAAATACGAATATAGATATTTGATTTGTATAATAGATAGGATGTATTTAGTTTGATAAATTTTTAATCTTGGATACAATCAAACTTATATTTGGTCCGATCAATCTGATTGCCTTCTCTATCCAGTGTCACAGAAATATTCCCTATACTTCTTTATTATGAACCTTACAATCCCCCGATGGTGAGAATGCCTTAGCTTTTACTAACCGGGAGAGGTAATGTCCATAACGGAAAGGAATGGGGAATATTTGGTAAATTGGCGCCTTTCTGTTTTTTTCTCCCGTTAGTCTATTCAGGCGCGTCTCGCGGCTTTTTAGCTCATCCTTCTTTCCCCGTACTCCTCGTCGAGTTTCGGAGCCGGCCACGAAAAATAAATCAGAAGAAAGATCGGGGGGGGCAGCCTCCGGCGATGAGATGACCGCCCTCGTCGCCGACTGGCCCCCGCTCGAGCCGGCTCTCGTCGCCTTTTCTTAGCATTACCTCCTCCGCTCTGCAGTCCGGTCACCCTCGCCGGAGCGGTGAGCTGCTGCACAGCTTCGCCTGAGGGGTCTCTTAGGGTTCGGTGGCGAGATCTCTGAGGTAACGATGCAATGCGTGCCTCTTCTTCCCCTCCGTCCTCCTTTCTTTTTTGTTTGGTTCGAATTCGCGTTTTTTCGCTTCTTTTATGGAATTGTTCGGTATTTTTCGAGATTTTTTTTGTCAAGTTCTCTGTTTGGTTTCTTACCATCCCTATCATCGCATCCAAAGCTAAGTTTCATCGATTATTTTTTTTAATTTTATTTACTTTATGGAGTTTCTTGAAATGCCGATTTATTCGTGGATTTTTCTGAAATCGTGATTCCTGCGCGCGTGATTCGTCTTCCTTTTTGTTGTTTCAAATGATGTTGATTTATCCGTATATTTGTTTACGCCCGATAACAGGAAGCCCATTTCGTTCTAAAAAAAATTGTTTGGATTGAAAGAAACGTATTATTCTTGATCTTCTTATAAATGTATTCTTTTTGAGTTCCAAGATTGAAAGGTGACGCAGTCAGGTAATGCGGGGATTGTGGTGGTGAAGGGGAGGTGAGGTTCTGCCGGCGTACAGGGGAAGATGTTTGCAAGTCCTCTTCCACATCCTATTTCTGATTCAAATCGGAAGATCATCGAGACGAATGGTCCACCCAAGCGGTTGTATCAAGTCTGGAAAGGAAGCAACGTGAGAAACCTTCAGGCTAATGCACTTCGTTATTCTTGTTCTGTTCCACCACCATAAATCCGGGTTTTATCGCATTCCTGCAGTCTTATGTTTTGCTACTTGCTTCGTACTTGCTCCTCCTGCCTTAGTTTATTGAATTTATTGAAGTAAAAGGACTGAACTTATGATAAACTTGGGAAGGTGGTTTGAAAGAGGTGTGATTGGAGCTTAATAATCATTATCTGCAGCAATTTATACCCCTTTTTGAACAACACCTGCCCAACCAAAACACACACACAGAGTACTTTGGTTTGACTTCCAGGCAGGAATTTCCTCATATAACAACCACTCCCCTAGTTGCTTAATGGTACGTTGTATTAAACAGATCCTTGTTGTCATATGTAATGTAAAAGTGAATTACTTTTACACTTTCCAAATTACTTAGAATGGTTGGAGTGAATGATCGTATTCATCTGCATGATTAATACCATGTAAGAGGCAAATACAATTGTAAATAAGGCTATATTACTGGACATGGAATTATCTCCTCCATCATCATCATCATCATACACTCCAAATCAAATTGATATTTCAATCAGGTTGAAAATTTGAGCCCAAGTCTAATCCATTTCCCCTCAGTTGGGTCAGATGAGATCTAAGAATTATTTTATTGATCTAATAGGATTTTGGGGTCAAATTAGGTCAATAATACTATGAGCTCATACCATTATCAAATATGTATAAATTGGCTACTTAGTTTTTTTCAAAACACATTATGCAACAAAATAACAATTAGACATTACAGGCAGCCATTATCTGCGACCCATTCCACATTTTCAATCTGTATTCAGAAGGGGTTATGTTTTTGGAACCTTAATCCAGATAACTTCAGTTTGGATTGCACTGGGTTATTTTTGTGTCAGTCGTGGATCAGAAGTGAGTCAGTCTGATCCTCCTGCAGCCTTACTCAGCAACCAAATCCCTTAGATTTGAATAAGCTTTGTAAGACATGTCAGATTTTCATTTTTTAAATTTCTCTTTTACACAGTTAGGTTTGGGACCCTTCATCCCCTTTGCAACTCCTTCAAGCTGGATTGCTAAAAAATGGATTTATTTCTTATCAAGGCTTTGGTAAGCAATGTGAAAGCTTTGGTAAGCAATAAATTAGTCAATTCAATTCTGTCAGCCCTCAAATCTGGATTGGTTGAATGAAACAGCGAACTATCTTTCACTACATGGAGTGATGACAAGTCAGGTATACCCTTATTTTTTCTGCTCAATAACTATAATGGGCTGTCCTCATACGTATCATTGACGTAGAGCGGAATAAGATGCATTTCAGCAACTGTACTGATGAGTCATGGATGTTGAGACCTTGAGCAGCAGTCTTGGATACATTTATTTGGAGAAGTAATGTGGGATGCCATCACCAGGTTTCAAGCCCTAGTCTTAGACAAGTCTTGATACATAACCAATATCTGATTCAATGTTATTCTTATTTCAAAGTATCAATCTTTCCCAACCTTTTTTCTCTGAGAAATAACATAACTTAAATCTGGGTGACAACATCTTTTTGAGGACATAATAGCCATGCATATCAACTTTTTTCCAGACTAATTGTTGCATCATCTTGGCAGGCATAAGTCTGGTATCTCTGTGCTGCATGGTGGGTTAAACGAGATGTTGTTGTCTTATTGTTGAATATCCTCATGTTTTTGTGGTCAATTTATCTGCAACCTGCATTTGACTTTCAGTGAATTGATGACATCTTCTTAAAATTTTGCAGAGATTCTTCCTTGGAGGGAGGCTTATATTTGGTCCAGATGTGAGGTCACTGGTGCTGACAATATTTCTAATTGTAACTCCAGTAATCCTGTTTTCTGTGTTTGTTTCACAAAGACTGGTTGATGAGTTCGAGCACCATCTTGGTCATATCATTGTAGCTATAGCTATTTTCTTTGCAGCATACGTGAGTTTCTTTTTTCTTATACTTTGTACTTGCTATTTTGTATTGCTTCGAGCAATATATTTCAGTCAATTTTTACATTTTTTCAGTAATTACAATTAATTCTATGGAAATAATGAACACAAGCATAACCATAATTGCTTGTTTCCTTGAAAATTTTTTCAAAGAAACTATCTGAAGTCAGCATTCCTTAAAAGATAAAAATTGCTAATATCAGGTTGAGAAAAGTTCAAGCAAACTTTTTGGAGCATAACGTTGATTAGCTTGGCACGTACAAGATTTGATTGCGAGAAGCAATTATAAGCTTTTGGTAGAAACATAAAATGAAGGACTTTATACTTGTCTTTATGTTCATAATCTCATGCAGTTTCATATAATATGTATAACATGCAAAAGGGATTCATGATAAGAAATTGATTCAGAATATGGATTTTTATTGAAGTATCCTTTTGCTATACCTACCTTTTTTTCTTAGGACTTGTTAGGTTCGTGGGAAGAACTTTTCTTCTTAGAAAATAACTTTTCAGAAAGTTACTTCCTGGGAAGCTGTGAATAAGATTTTGGTATATTTGGTTGACCATGAAAAATCTATTGAAGGATGGCTTATGTTTGGTTGAGCACCTCTTTTTCTAGGAAGACTGTATAGAATACTCATTATGCCCTTAATAGATATATGACCATACATTTTTGCTCCTAAATTTTATATAAATAATAATATTATATTTATATTAATAAAAAATAATATTAATATATTATAATATAATAATAGATCATAATAATTTATTATATTAATATAATACTAATATATATTATGTTATGTTAATATAATATTAATATTTTAATATAATAAATTTATTAATATCTTAAAATATAATATTATATTAATATAAACATTGATATATTAATATAAATACTATATTAATATTAATAAAAATATTATATTAGTATAAATATAATAAATATTATAATATTAATATTATTGTTATATAAATATTAAGATAATATTAATATAATATTATATTATTATTATTTAGTATTTCATCCTAGCCATCCATGATATTTTACAAAATCTTAGCCATAGATTTTAAAAAAATATTTTAGGGAAGAAAAAAGCACCACCACTTCCTGTATCATGGGAAGTGCCAAAATCTACCTCCTCCATGGGTTTTCACTTTCTATGAAATGTGGAAAGTAATTTTCTATGGGAAGAATTTTTTCTATTCTCTCTCCTCTTAAAACTCCAACCAAACAAAAGGCTTCTTCTCTACTTTCCAGGAACTGCCTCTTCCCTCCTCCACTTTTCATGAACCAAACGAGTCCTTAATGAATAGGAAAATTTTGTTGATGAAAAGAGATGTTAGTACACGATACGAAATACTGACTGAATCAAGATATAAGTGCATGCTCGGTGACATCATATAATGAAAAGTCATCAGTTATTAAATAACTGTTGCATATCTTGGGATAAGCCATTGTTAAGAGAACTTAGAAAAGTATGAGGCTTTGGAGCATGAGCTAATTCATTAGCTTTCATTAGCAGAATGATTCTCTAGATATTTCATTTGTTTTCTTTAAATGCAATGTTGGGATTGCTGCCTCTTGGTTTGATACTGGAACTTCTTCCCAGCGCATGCACTTAGAAAAGGAGCGCCAATAGGTGGGCCTCATTCCCATTGGAAATTCTCCAGATATTTCTTAAATAATCAAATTATTTGTGAGATGTTTTATGATTCATGCAAATCATTCATGAAACTGTACTCATGGATCGGCAGAAAAAGAAATAAAGAAACGATATCTACTATTTTTTGAGGTGGTTTTGCTACTTTTGCTATTGTTTTTTTTGCCTGTTCCAAGCATTTTTTTTTCATGAATCAGTGATATACATACATACATATATATATACATACACATGTACATATAATGTGTGTAGTTTTATTTTTATATGTTGACTGATGAGGATTTGGATGGACTAACTCAACATGGTCTGGCTGAAAATGGATCGGATATGGATTGGATATTGGTATATCTATATTTGTATCTATTTTTCCAGTGAATATGGGTACAATTATAGATACTAAATGGATACAAAAATTACTATGCATATTTGTTCTAAATTGATAATACAAATTGGATACTAGTTATATTCATACCTTTTTACCTATCTGAATATGGATGTAAGTTGGATATTATTTGGGGATATTTGGATTTTGGATATAATTCAACAATAAAAAAAAATTAACATAAATGACATAATCATAAAGGACGGGAATGGAATCTACTAACTAGATCATACATGATGCAAGGATAACTACATAAGCATCTAAGGCATAGTTACTAAACCTACATGAAGACCTACCCGGCCAAGGGCTTGGATCGCTAGTCCATGAATGTTTGTATTAAAATACTAAAAAATAAATTTATTTAATTTAAAATTATAATATAAAATATTGGTAAATTTGTTAAGTTTTCTACATCAAATCCTATCATTACTCTTTGGTTGCAATATATATAAAAGATGATCATGAGTTATCTATTTCTTAAAGAGCTTGGAAAAATATTTATATGTAAATATAGAAATATGCAGAAGTTATTGTTTTTTTATATGTTTTTAAAAAATTCAAAATATTGTAAAATGCATATTCATTTTCATTCTTATCACCAGAAAAGATTGATTTTCTATAAAAATAATTAATTATTAAAATATAAAATATCATAACATACACCAAGTAACTCTATTTAATGATGCGAAGGTTTAAACAAGTAAATCAAACCATCATTATAAAACAGATTTGAATATTGTAGCCTGGTGGTTAAGTGCTTGTTATCCAAGTAACAAGTCAATATTTTAATTCTGGGTATGGGAGCAAAATTATTTGGAGATGATTTTTTACCAGAAATCCAGATCTAGCAACGTGTTGGAATCCAGATCCAATCGGTATCAGAATTTCTATTCAAATCTGATCAGAACTGGATATGCAATGGGATGTGAGAGGATATTATCCAATCTGTTTTCATCCCTACAAGTCTACAACACATTAAAATTTTAGATTTTTGTAAAAAGGATTTACAGATTCAAAAATCAGAGATGTATTATTCAAATTGGAGATCATATCATTGATGACATTCTACATGAAAAAAATGCCTAGAAACTAAAATTTGTGGTTCTTGGTGGTCTCCTACCACACATCAAGTGGGTGAAAAAACATATGGCTGTAACAGCATAATGCAATTTTCTGCTATGATTGAAGCGTTAAAACTTATCATATTTTAATCTTTACATGTTTTAAGATGTTTAGATTATGATCAGTGGAGTGTTTTTTTTATGGATTTGTATACCTTGGGATGTTTTTAGTACATTATAGCAAAATTGCCATCCATTTTTAAACCACTGGATACAATGGGAAGAGATCACCAAAACCTATGAGTCTTTCTTTCTAGTATTTTTGGTGGTATAGGACATGATTAACATTGTGGATCTTTAATTTAGATGGCTTATCATGGATTTTGAATCATCAAAATCTTTCACTGAATGTTTAATTCTTCATATGTAGTCTAACCCATTCAAAGATATTCTTCTTACTTATATTTGACAGTTTCTATCACTAATGTCCCTTATGAAATATGTATTTCAGGCATTCTTCTCTTAGAAACATAACACAATTGAATTGAAAATAAGAGGGTTAAGCATGGGAAGTTTGAGGTATTTTGTCTTGGCTCTAACAATAATTCAGCATCTTGTGACTTCTAATTTTATCCAACACCGGAATCTATCCACCAATAATTTCTCAGCTTCTGAACAATGAGCAGTGTGTTATTTCTACCAAAAAATGCACAATGTGCTATCATTTTCTGCAGAAACATCCTCTACATAATGGATCATCCCCTTTTATCCAAACACTATAACACATTTTCGAATCCCCCAGGTGAAAAAACAGAAGGAAGCAACCCTAAACTTTATAAAAATTAAATTAGTTTCCAAGGCTTAGTGTAGGACCTGCCAATGTGTATTCTAGTCACCACTGGCATGGTATCTGCTATTTTGGCCAGCACATGTGCCATATTGTGCCAAAACATGAAGAAAATTTATTTTATTAAAAAACTAAAAAATACTTTAATAGGTGCTATTTCGACCCATGAAGGGTGTTGGTATTGGCCTGGCTCTGCAAGCACTCAAAACCATGAATTGGACACCAGTTTCTAGGCCAACTGAAACTCCTATTCAAAATATTTATTTGGGCAAAACAAAGTGTTGTATCATTCTTGAACTAAAATTTGTGGTTGCTCATGGCTGGCCTAGGAACAAGGATTAGCCATCATGTGTGGGGCCTATCTTCAAGCCCAACCATTTTTTTCCCCTCTTCCTTGAACCTATATGATCCAAAAAATTCAGAGAGATGTCAACCAATGATTTGGGCCCATTTTTCCTTTCAAAGACTACCGATACAAAAAATTGCTGGCTGTTCCATTCATACATGTATGTGGCTTGTGACCTATTATAAATGTAACTATTTTCTCTGTCATCAATCTTTTTCATTTGCTATAATCTAGGTTTATTGGCATGTAAAACATAAAAGTTGCCTCATTTTTGCTGGTAGAAATAATAATTCTTTGATTTCTTTTCACTAGCTTTCTGATTTCCAATGCCTGGGTAAAACAACGCATGAACTCTCATGACATATGGACTGTTGTATCAGTATAATGGGACTTTAGGAACTTTTGATGCATGTTGGAATTCATTTCTTGCAAGATTATTTCTAAATAAGCAATGGCTTCTTATCTGTGCAGGATATTTTTCTCCTCTTTCTTACTTCTGGCAGAGATCCAGGCATTATTCCTCGAAATGCACACCCTCCGGAACCAGAAGATGATAATAGTGTGTCAGACTGGGGTGGAGGTCAGGGTGGTGTCTCAACCTTGCCACCCACCAAAGATATTATTGTGAACAACATTGTTGTCAAGGTCAAATATTGCCAAACATGCATGCTATATCGCCCCCCTCGATGTTCCCACTGCTCAATCTGCAATAACTGTGTGGAACGTTTCGATCATCATTGTCCTTGGGTTGGCCAGTGTATTGGAAAGGTATGCTTTTTCTTTGCTTGCTCTCTTAACTGTGCACTATTTGTCCAATCATTATCAAATCGAATTCATGGATTATGCAAGAGAAAAGAAAAAAAAGAACAAAAGTTCTTCTGGAAACTGTGGCTTATCATGTCAGCGGGAGCCAGAGCACATACAGCTCTGATAATTTCTGAAATGTACAATAGATGCACTGTCATAGTTTAAACGGTAACTCGTATGCCCATATACCTGTGCATCAGAAATGTTGTATGCAAGTGATCAAAACATTGAAATTTCCTACCATAGACCTCTGAAATTCCCAGTTCGCACCTTCAGAAGATAAATAAACCTTTTCCTATGGCTTTACTGTTTGATGCTTTACTGCTTTGTCGACCAGGAAAAGAACATTAACTTTGTCATTTCCACAGCATAAGAATAAGCATAAACTCTATATTTGAGGACTCAAAACTGACCTATAATATTTGAATATTCTTCATTGTCTTTTTTTTTTTTTCTTTTTTTTTTTTTTTTTTTTGCCATGTGAATAAATCTTGTGCTCATTCCTGTTGAAGATGATCTTAAAAAGTCATTCTTGTTGCATTCTTCCCATATCCCATTAACCTTCGCTATATATCATTAAAGATTGTCATGCTTCTAGTTAGCTTTTGCCTTCCGCTTTTTCAAAATAATGTGGAATAATATTATTCATCAATAAATTATAGGCTCCTAAAAAGAAAGAAATCAATAAACTACTTGAGCATGATTTCATTTTTTCTATCTCATGTGAATTATTTCTGATTAGTTTTGTTTATGCAGAGGAATTACCGCTTCTTTTTTATGTTTGTGTCCTCCACAACCCTGCTATGTCTTTATGTGTTTGCCTTCTGCTGGATCAACCTCACAAAGATCATGGAAGTATATGAATGTAATCTGTGGAAAGCAGTTATTAAATCACCAGTTTCTGGTGTTCTCATTATATATACATTCATAGCAGCTTGGTTTGTTGGAGGGCTGACAGCCTTTCACCTTTACTTAATTTGCACCAATCAGGTCAGATTTGCTTTTACTGAAGCCATTGATATGCTGTATATTATGCATCCAACTTGTGTCAGGTCTTTACTTGTTTAAATCTTGTTCTGCTTGCAGACCACATACGAGAACTTTCGATATCGCTATGATAGGAATAAGAATCCCTATAACCGTGGATGTGCCCGAAATGTCATCCAGATCTTCTTCTCAAGGATTCCCAAGTCCAAGAATGATTTCCGAGCTAAGGTGAAAGAGGATTCAGCCACATTCAACTCTTCACACTCTCTAGGGCACATAATGAGCTCCGCTAAAATGAGCTTCGACTTCGACATGGGTGTGAAAAGACAGGCTGTAGTTGCAGAGGAGTTTGAGGAGATACAGAGCCAGCTTGATAGTGTGAGCGTGTTGGAAAGATGTGGCACCGAGCCATTACACTCAAACTGGGGTAGTCACAAGGGCAGCTGGGAAATAACTCATGATGTAGATGCATTGGCTGCTGAGTATGAAATAGAACATGTGTTCACTGAAAGAGAAAAGATTCAAAGACATCCTCTAGATGACATTTGAAAGGCTTGTCTCTGTGGAATTGTTGTTGCTGATCCTGCACCAACCCAGGAGTTGTGAAAACCAGGATGGAGGCTTGGGGCGGTGTCTCTTGTTATTTAACTCTTAGTGAATGGCTTTTAATGTTGAATAGTTATATCATGTCAAGATGCACCGAACACAAGCAGTTGCTTATAAAGCTGGAGAAATTTGTAAATGTCTTCAAGGAGATAAATGTTGTTCCTGTGATAACTCGTGGTTTTGTGTACCGATATGCTTATAACCAACTAGAGATGAGAGCACCTCTTACTGAATCTTAATTTATGTTTTTTATTTGTGAGACCGAAAGGTTGGATGTTGCCAGATATTGCAAACTGGGAAATTCTTGGAGATAGCTCATGGTTCCAGAATAAACGAGTTGAATACTCCCTATTTAAAGAATGTTTTATCGTAACTGAACGTATCTCTTTGAATTTATTGAATTGTTAAATTATATATATATATATATATATATATATATATATATATATATATATATATATATATATATGGATTTCTGGTAATTTGCTTGTAAAGAGATTAGCTAAATCACCTTATCAATGTGGTCAACTTATATTTGGCATCATGTCTCCTACCTCTATTCACATTATGCTCTTCAAGGCAAAAGGCAATTTGGTAGAGCTAGCTGGATCCTTCACATTACATTGTGTACAACCGGTATGGTTTTTTTGTTAGATATCTCATGATTTGCACGTTGCTAGCATGCGTAGATCTTGGGATAATAAGATTTTTTGTTTCTCCTAATGCATTGTCTTTGTCCTTATTCTTGGCTCATAGTCCAGCTGAAGATTTATATGCTGAAGTTGATAGGGGAGAAATTAAATAATAAGCCTTTTTTTTGTTACTATTTGTAAAGATACTGAAGGGAGAATATGGATATCTAAGGAAATATCAGTCATGTATGGACTAATACTTGAACGGTATGGTAGCGATGGTAAATATGCTCGACGCTATTAGCAAAAGCAATCATTGTGTGCATGATTATGGGCCATTATATATCCCGCTACATCCTATAGGATTTCCATGCATTCTTGGCTGCATGGCAGGAGATGATTGGTCCAGGGCAGGAGTTAGTAATAGCAAAATGCAAGCCAATCTATCAACTTGATTCATGTTCAATCCATTATAAATATTTTTAAATTTAGACTAAACAGGCTCGAGTCATAAACTAGTCAATTTATTTAATTTATTCATTATTTGGGTTGTATATAAATTTGAATCTATTGACCTATTTAATCATTTATCATATAGATCGGATCAGATCAGATATCTATTTAATAACTTATACCTCCTGAGCCGCTCGGCCTACTCCCTAATATCTTGTGCGGACTTCTTAAATCTTGAATGTATTTTAAATTGCATTGCATGGAATATATTTTTTTAAAATAATATTTAATTTTATTTATCTTATGAGAATCCGATTTGAGGGATTGGAGGGCCTAATGCGGACTTCTTAAATCTTGAATGTGTTTTAAATTGCATTGCATGGAATATATTTTTTTAAAATAATATTTAATTTTATTTATCTTATGAGAATCCGATTCGAGGGATTGGAGGGCCTAATGCGGACTTCTCAAATCTTGAATGTATTTTAAATTGCATTGCATGGAATATATTTTTTTAAAATAATATTTAATTTTGGAGGGGAAAGCTCGATGGTGATAACGAGGAAGGCAACGATAGTGATGCAGGAGGTGGCAGCTAGGACAGTGGAGAGAAAGTAGGCGTCCACGAGAACTTAGGATTAGATTAAGCTCTCAAAACATTAAGGGACCAACTCACACTTGGAACTCAGGGAAAAAAAGAGAAGGAAAGAAGCGTTCTTGATCTTCGTACAGGGTGGGCTTGTGAGTCTAAAAACATCAAATTAAGAATTCTAATTTGATCCCAAGCATTAAAGACCCAATTCTTAGTTTCATACAGTGAACCCAAAACATCAAAATTTGATAAATTGAGATATCCATTGGAGGAAAAACGGATGCTCCATTTTAGGGGAGGAAAAAGTAAAATAAATTCTTTAAGAAGATTTAGACCCTTTTTTGAAGAAATCGAGTAAATATCGTTAGGTTAAAAGAAAGAAGAGCATTATAATCTACGTGTATCAGGTAAGATGCATGAAAACTAATTAACGATGGGGAGGAAGGTGATGGCGGAGACGGCGGGAGGTGGCAGCGAGGAGAGGAGGTGGGCGTCCGCGAGAGCTCCGCTGCCCCATGCTCCACGCTCATCATCCCAAAGAGGGAGACCGGCGAGGGCCTGCGCCGCTCCCCCAAACCCACACGCTCCTCAAAAATAATATAAAAGAAGAATCACAAGCTCTATACAAACTCCAGTTGCCGACTCAAATCCCCGTCACCGCCATTCCTCCCTTCTTCTTAAACCCACAAAACCCATCTTCTTTCCCTTCTCTCTGCTCCTACCTCACCCCTCCTTTCCCGTGTTCCTTTTCTTGTTCCAACTCCTCACCCATTCTACTTATTTATTGAACTAAAAAGGAAAGTTCTCGTTGAAAGCAAGCTAGGAGCAGTCATGTACGGAGGTGCCATCATCTCCGACTTCATCCCTCGCCGAAAAACCAGCAGCTCCAACCACCACCGCTCCGCCTCCGACCTCTAGCCTGATGCCGCCTCCTCTTTCTTCCCCAAGACTCCCGAGCCCATCTCCCAACCCCCTACAGCCCCTCCCCCTCCCCGGGCGCGACCCCCCATCTGCTACGATTAGAGTGGACGAATGGAGGCTGATTCTTCCGCCGCGCGTGGCGGCATTCTGGGCAGAGCTTCGACCCTTGGCATGGCCTTTCCTTCTCTCATGAGAGGGACGAAGAAAGAAGCGTACTACGGATACGTAGTGGATGGTGCTAATGAATAGAGTGGAGGACATAGATATTTTAATATATATAACTAATTTATAATCTCATGTTATTTACAAAATATAATTTTTTTAAAAAAATATTTTATTTTATTAATTTATTAATATATATTTTATTATATTTAAAAATAATTTAAATAATAAAAAATATTTTATATATAATATGAATTATAAATTATTTTATTTTTTTTAAAATTTAAATTTCTTCATGAATCTCTTGCAGTCTAGCTCCCCCTAAAATCCTCATCTTCTTTCAATTTTAGCATTTGTTCCATTATCATGATAGAGCTCAAGAGGCTCTCGAAGAGTTGGGATCTTATTTAGATCGAGCATATTAGCTTCCATTTGCATATCTATGGCTTGGACCTTGACTCCACTCTATTAAATCCTTCTACAAATCCAGGTTAATATATTTGGCATGTCATCTAAGAAGTCTTTAGATAACTAATATATTACTTATGCAAAATATGATTTTTTTTCATATTTTTAAATTTTCATAAAAATTTAAAAATATGAAACCATCATATATATATATATATATATATATATATATATATATATATATATATATATATATATATATATATATATATATATATATATATATAGAATATCCATATGGTGGTAAGATTGGAACCAAAAATCTGAAACATCATATAGAGAGTTGTACAAAGAACCATGAATGATCTTATCATAATTGAAGTGTGTGCATCAATGCATTCTACTAAATTTGATCTTGAAAAATTTTATAAATTTCTAACTTTTGCAATTATAAAGCATGATCTACCATTTTAATTTATTGAGTATGAAGGCATTAGATCTCTATTTGCTTATGTTTATGAGGATGCTAGGTAATATCAAGAAATACTATAAGGTTGATTTGCCAAAGTTGTATAAGAAAGAGAAGAAAAAATTACTACTATTGCTACGTTCAATTCCTTCTAGGATAAGTTTGATTTTGGATTTATGGATCTCTATTACAACTGATAGGTATTTATATTTAACTGCTTATTTTATAGATGAGGAATAGATATTGCAAAGAAAATTCTCAATTTTTTGTTCCATACCTCCTCCACATACTGGCATATCTCTATGTGAACCAAGATTGAAAAGAAATTGTGTTGCATGACTTTAGATAATTTTTCAATAAATGATGTTTTTGTTGACATGCTAAAGGCCCAACTTAACTTGAAGTATGCACTTTACTCAAATGATGAATTTTTTATATCCGTTGTACCTATGTTCTTAATTTAATTGTGCAAGTGGATTAAAGGCAATAAATGAAATTATAAAGATTTGTGAAAGCATTAAATATATGAGAAGTTCAATTGGAAAGCAAAAGTTTTTGGAATATATTAGACAAGTTTCTTTGGAAAGTAGAAAAGACTTATAGTAAAATATTCCTATAAAATGGAATTCAAATTTTTTATGTTAAAGAATGCTCATTTTATAGTCATATTTTTTTTTTATTTAAAATTAAGTAACTCTAATACAAACATTGTCCATCTAAAGAGGATTGAGGAAAACTTGAGAAGATTTACAAGTTATTGAGTGTACTCTAAGACACGATTCTAGTAATTTTAGGAGCTAAATATCCTATATCAAATATATATTTTCCAAAAATTTTCTTGATTGAGCTAACTTTGAGGCAAGAGATATAAAGTGTAGATGCTTTCATACAATTCTTTGTATGGTAGATTTATAAAAAGTTTGAAACGAATTGGTCAAATCATAGCTTAATCTTAGCAATTACAATTTTAATTTGTAGAGTATTATTTTAAGAAGTTCAAACAATCGTACTAAGAGCATGCACATCTATGATTGTATGTTGTCTCTTTTTAATCAATATATGCTTGCTTCTAAAGTTCCAATTACTAGCACATCAACTCATAGAGACATAAAGAGTGGTATTTCATACGAGATTCCTAAATCATTTATCAAATTAAATGCTTTTAAGAAAACTTAATATTTTTTTTAATCCAAATAAATATATTATGCTAATATATGGTGTTGCTTATAATAATTAACTTATTTTTCTTTTCAATAATATAGGATTTTGATATATTTGAAAGCTTTAATTTTATGAATATTGCATAAAAGTCTCAATTAGAATTATATTTAAATAAGCCAAGAGTTAATAGAAAGTCCAATATGGATATCCTAGATTTTTGGAAAGCAAATCAATTTTAATATCCTAAGCTTTATCTTATAGCTCATGATATTTTTACTATTTCAATATCTACAGTTATCTCTGAATCAGCTTTTAGTATTGGTGGACGAGTACTTGATCAGCATCGTAGTTTACTTAAGCTAGATATTACTGAGATATTGATTTGCTCTCGAGATTAGATGTTTGGAAAGAATGATAAATATTTCATTATTTACCTTGCTATAATTTTTTTGAAAGAATTTAATCTTAATTATTGTAATATTTCAACATAGATGTTTTGGAACCTGAAATAAATGAGATTGCAGAAGGTGTCATGCACTCAAATTGCCATAATGAAGCCCAGTCAACTCAATGCTTGACCATTGTTGATCGCAATGCATAGATCTAAGTGAGATGAATTATAAGATTTATTACAGTAATCAAACGATACATAATAGAAATTAAAAAAAATTTTGATAGTATTTTTTCTTAGTTCTTCTATGTAAGGAGAAAAAAAAAAAATACTGTCCAAATTTTCATTTAGAAGTCTTAGCATACCATTTAATTATTATAATTATCTATAAAATTATTTATAATTTTTAAATTATTTAAATTAAATAATTAATTAATCATTGTACATAATTCTCTCATCCATATAAAAAAATATATAAATGCATGGGTGCTAGAAATTATATATACTAATCAATTGACGGATCTATCGTTATGCAATGCAATAAACAAAAGCAACAAGATATAAACAGTAACCCAAAAAATATTATGCAATAAATTCTACAATATGAATTATATTTATAAATAATTAAAAAATAATAAATTATAATTTTATTTTTTATTAGTCAGGAGCAATAAATTAGTCAGGATAGAACTTACCTTAAATATTAAAAAAATTAAAAAAATAAAAATAAAAAAGAGGCTCAGATTCATCATTTAATTATGTATTGCAACGTACTTTCGGTATCCATTACAACTAAACCAAATCAGCTATGAACTATTGTCTGCTAAATAGTTGCTGGCCATTCAAGATCGTCTTATCATTTAGAATTATTAAAATATTTGCAAAAGAAGAGAAAAAATAAGAGTTCTCCATATTAATAAAATCATACCAAGAATTAACCATTTTTCATCAAAAATCATCATAACCTCTTTATAAAAAATTAATTTTTTAAATTAAAATATTATAAAAAATAATAAAATAAAAAATGATATATATAATATTTATTAATATTAAATTTAATAATTTAAGATATAATATTAAGTTATGAATATATTTTAATTTATTAACATAAAATAATAAATAATTTATGAATAATATTAAATTTAATAATTTAAAATATAATATTAAATTATGAATATACTTTAATTTATAAATATAATAATAAATAATTTATAAATAATATAATAAATTTAATATTATATCATTAAGTATCAAAAATTAATAAATTAATCAATAAATTTAATATATTAAGCATCAAAGAATATAAATTAATTAATTAATTAATAAAAATAGTAGGATCAATGTATACTGATGGAGGTGGTCGATGGTGGGGCGGGCATAGGGCCAAAGGGGGCGATGGCAGTGGGCGTGGCCGACAAAGGACGGTCGGCAGGATGCAGGCTAGAAAGAGGAGGAGGGTCAAAAAGCACAGTGGGCAGGCTGGTAGCAAGCCAGGCCAACGAGGGCCAGACTGAAGGAGTAGGGCCCATGCAGTGCTAGAGGAAAGGGGTGCTGGGTTGAGGGAGGGGTGGAGTGAGGAGGCCAGGGAGCGAGGGAGAGAAGCTAGGAGCAAGGAGGGCCAAGGATTGAAGACGTGTGGGCTAAGGGAGGAGCGGGGTGGGGCTGAGGAGGATGGCGGTGGCGGCGAGCGGAGGTGGTAGCTAAGGACAAGGCGGAAGAGAGAAAGAGAATAGAGTACGAGAGGGGAGGTGCCACAATGAGACAGGCCAATGGAGGGCGGGTCGGCATGGGAGGGTAGCTAGGACCCATAGAGAGGGGAGGAGAGAGAGTAAAGTTTATGCCGGAAAGATGAAGGATTCAGCATGGACCAAAAATTTATTTTGGACCTATGGCAGCAATTTTTAAAACCACTGCTATAAGTCAAAACTATAGTAGCGGTTAACAATCGTTGCAATAGGCCTATAGCAGCGATTTTTGCTAATCACTGCTATAGATTCAAATATGAAATTTTCATATTTTTTCTTAATATGATATAATTTTAAAATTTAAAATTTATTTTTATTATTTATTATCTAAGTAATTATTGTTAGAGTGTCATCACAAAAGACTGTCTCGATCCAATAGTCCTAGCTATGTCGATCAATAAAATTTAATTTCGATGGTCACGAATGACCGCATGATGATATGATTGATAAAGACCATCGATTGATCTAAAAACTTGTAATGATGATTTTGGTATCATTTTTATCATACTATTAAAGATTTACTTTAATCGGATATCGTTATCATGATCGATTTAGTATAGAATGATTTCAATTATTAAATAAAAAATAAGTGATCAAAGGACCTGACGGCGTTCGATTATAAGATAATTTTTTAGATAAATGATCTTGGCTCCTACTTTAATCATTTTTATAATGGTGATTATAAAATTTAAATCATGAATCTAAAAACAATCCAAAACTATACGTCGCTCGATACTAGTTCTTAAACTCCTTTAGTAGTTATGTCCGTGCTTTTGCAAGATTTGCTTAACATGAATAATTTATATTTTATAATGACCACCATGAAAATGATTAAAGTAGTAGCCAAGATCATTATCTAAAAAATTATCTCATAATCAGATGCCATTTGGTCCTTTGATCATTTTTTCTCATTTAACGATCGAAATCATCCTATACTAAATCGACCATGATCATGATATTTGATTCAAGTAAAACTTTGATAGTATGATACAAATGATATCAAGATCATCGTTATAGAATTTTGAATCCATTGATGGTCTTTATTTATCAGATCATCGCACCATCATTCGTGATCGTCGAAATCAAATTTTACTAATCGATGAAGTTAGGGCATCGAATCAAGATGATCTTTTGTGAAGATACTTTAATGATAATTATTAAGATAATAAATGATGAAGATGTGCATTAAATTTTAAAATTATATAATATTTTAAAAAAAATATGAAAAAAATATAACAGTGGTTTTTGCTAACCGCTGCTATAGATTCAAATTAAATTTTCATATTTTTTTCTGAATATGATATAATTTAAAATTTAAAATTTATTTTAGCATTTTTATCTAAGTAATTATCATTAGAGTGTCATCACAAAAAATCATCTCGATCCAATAGCCCAAGCTATGTCGATCGATAAAATTTGATTTCGACGATCACGAACGACCGTATGATGATATGATTGATAAAGACCACCGATTGATCCAAAAACTTATAATGAAGATCTCAGTATCATTTTTATCATACTATCAAAGTTTTATTTCAATCAGATATCGTTATCTTAGTTGATTTAGTATAGGATGATTTTGATCGTTAAATAAAAAATAAATGATCAAAGGATCAAATGGCATCCGATTATGAGATAATTTTTTAGATAAATAATCTCGACTACTATTTTAATTATTTTTATGATGGTGATCATAAAATTTAAATCATAAGTCTAAGAACTATCCAAAACTATACGTCGCTTGATATTAGTTCTTAAACTTCTTTAGTAGTTATGCTTGTGCTTTTGCAAGATTTGCTTAACATAAATAATTCATATAGAAATAATTTATATTTTATAATCACCATCATAAAAATAATTAAAATAGTGGCCAAGATCATTTATCTAAAAATTATCTCATAATCAGACGTCGTTTGGTCCTTTGATCACTTTTTCTCATTTAATGACCGAAATCATCCTATACTAAATCGATTATGATAACGATATCCGATTAAAATAAAACTTTGATAGTATGATACAAATAGCATCGAAATCATTGTTATAGATTTTTAGATCTAATGGTGGTCTTCATCTATTAGATCATCGCACCGTCGTTCGTGATCATCGAAATCAAATTTTACTGATCGATGAAGCTAGGGCCATCGGATCGAGGCAATCTTTTGTGACGACACTCTAATGATAATTGTTGACGCAGAATCTGATCATCATTGGAATCAGCAGGAGCGAAGGTGGACGAGGTCGCTGTCGGAACCTGCAAAATAAAGTTCCGTCTAGAGTTGGTGGGGGGTGGCTCCGGCAAGACCCTCCGACGGTCAAGTCAGCTCTGGCCAACAGGAATGGAGTGCTCGAAAATGAGTTCCACAGAGCTTAGAAAAGAAGAGGAGAGCTCAAAACTTAGAGATCAAAGATTAGAGTTAGCGTATCTGGAGGATCCTTTTTATATGCCAAGCTTGATTGATGTTGGTGGCCATATCGTCCGACCGTGGGCCGCTGGAGGCCGCATGAAATTCGGTATGGAGGGAAAGACATCGTCAGGCGGATAGTGACGGCCATGCTGATGGGTCGTGGGCCGCATGGGGCTGATTACAGAGAGAGTGGTGTCGCTAGTAGTGGTGGCCATGTCATCCGATCACGTCGTCTATGGTAGACTGATGGCGACAGTTTGTTCAGATTTGATAGCCGTGGCTCTGAGAAAGTGGGCATTGATCAGTGGACTTCGGTGTGTATTCATTCTAGAGGGAGTTCGGACCCCTAGAGGAGTTCGACCGAGGGAAGCTTAAAAGGAGTTCGGTCGGATGAGTGCGGAGAGAGCTCGGCTCTCGTGGAAGTCCGACTAAAGCTCGATTGCTGAAGAGTTCGGTCGGTTGAAGGACTTCGGCTAAGGCCCAACCATTGGGAGTCGAAGGAGCTCGACCGTTGTGTGGTTTGGCTAAGCCTGGTTGCTAGGAGTCTGAAAGAGCTCGACCGTTGAGCAGTTCGGCTAAAGCCCGGCCGTTAGGAGTCCGAAAAAGCTCGATCGCTAGGAGTCCGAAGGAGCTCAACCGCTGAGCAGTTCAGCTAAAGTCCCGACCATTAGGAGTCTGAAAATACTCGACCGCTAAGCAGTTTGAGAGAGCTCGACCGCTAAGCAGTTCGAAGGAGCTCGGCCACTTGTTCGATCGGCTGTAGAAGTTCGGCCAAGATCCATCCGCTGAAGCTCTTCCATGGCTATCGACCGCATCAAGCTGAGCACCAAACTAGACTTCGATAGGAGCGGAATTTATCCCTAACAATAGTTCCCCCACTCCCGAGTTTGAAACTCGAAGGAAGGGAGTGCATAAAAGGCGACTGCCGAAGTCATCTTCTGGGCTCCCATGCTGGTTCAGGTCGAAGCTCGGAGGAGATCTCATCTCCAGCCAAAGTTGGCGCAGTCGCTCGAGGGAGATCTTATCTCTGGTGAGGTTGTCTCCGATCTTATCCCTGGCCGAGGTTCACTCGAGGGCTTGGGAGAGATCTCATCTCTAGTCGAGGTTGCTGCGATCGCTTGGAAGAGATCTTATCTCTAGCCGAGGTTGTCTCTGATCTCTCATCTCTGCCGAGGTTGTCTCTGATCTTACTCTGACCGAGGTTGTCTCTGATCCTATCTCCGATTGAGGTTGACTCGGGGGCTCAGAAGAGATCTCATCTCTGGCCGAGGTTGCTGCGAACCCTCGAAGGAGATCTTATCTCCTACGGCCGAGGTTAATGCGGGCGCTCGGGAGAGATCCTATCTTCAGCTAAGGTTGATGGAGATTCTGTCTCCTGTAGACTTCGGAGCTCGGACTTAGACTTTACTCACGTTAGGATGAGGTTCTCCTCCTATTTCTAACAGGCTGTGGGGGCACATAAGGACCGCTGTCAGGGCCTCTCCCCCCATCTCATCTAAAATAAATGAGGCCTTCAACTTTGCTCGCATTAGGATGAGGCTTTCCTCTTATTCCTAACGAACTATGGGGGCACATAAGGGCCGCTGTCAGGGCCTCTCCCCCCATTCCGTCCTTTGTGAATGGAGCCTTCGACTTTGCTCACGTTAGGACGAGGTTCTCCTCCTATTCCTAATGGATAGCGGACAAGAATCTTTGAAGCTCGGCTGATGTTGGCTCGGTTGCTCGGGAGAGATCTTATCTCTGGCCGATGTTGGCTCGGTCGCTCGGAAGAGATCTTATCTCTAATCGAGATTGTCATCGATCGCTCAGGAGAGATCTTATCTCTGATCGAGGTTGATTCGATCGCTCAGGAGAGATCTTATCTCTAGTCAAGATTATCATCGGTTATTGAGAGAGATCTTTATCTCTAACTGAGGTTGTCATCGGTCGCTCGAAAGAGATCTTATCTCTGACGCGAGGTGACTCAGTCACTCGGAAGAGTTCTTATCTCTAGTCGAGATTCAGCGGTCGCTCGAGAGAGATCTTATCTCTAGTCGAGGTTGTCATCGATCGCTCGGAAGAGATCTTATCTCTAGTCGAGGTTGTTCATTGGTCGCTCGAAAGTGATCTTATCTCTGACCAAGGTTGACTCGATCGCTCGGAAGAATCTTATCTCAATCGAGGTTGTCAGCGTCGCTCGAAAGAGATCTTATCTCTACCGAGGTTGTCAGCGGTCGCTC
>QRFJ01002035.1:199741-233934 GCA_006176705.1 Cocos nucifera | reverse complement strand
AGTTATGCCTGTCTGAGTCAAAGGAATTTGTGCTCAATCGGAGGTGATAATATAAAAATATACTAATAAAAGTATTAAATTATAAAATAAATTAATCTATTTTATTAAAAATTAGTACTTTTATTAATTTTATATAGGAAAGAAGGCAACCAATGTGAAGATCTTATTTTTCTGGTTCTGATGAAAAAAATTTCAGGCAAAATGGACTTCAAACGAGATCAGAATCGAATTTCAAAAAAAAAAAATCACCGATGCAATGCTGACGTCAGGATGATGCCAGCATTTTTTGCGGTGCACGATCGACCATCTGAAGGGTATTTTGGGAATTTCACAGCAAGAGACGCGCTCTGATTGACTGAAGAATGCGGCAGTCCATGCAACATCGGGCTCGCACACGGTCCATGGAGGGCAATTTGGAAATTCTAGCTGATCCAACGGACGATTTTCACTGAAGCTTGATCGAACGACCGAAAAGAAGGTGCTGATGGATGGCATCCGTAGCTCCCGATCGAGATCCAACGATCGAGATTCATCCCGACATAAAACTAAAGGTCTGAAGGCTTATTTCAACGCGATCGGATGGCCCAGATTTGATCCAACGGCTGGCATTAAATGCGACTTGATCTGGGTTATTTTAAGAGGTTTTTGAATGATTTTTGGACCGTTTGATCAATATCTAATGGCCAGAATTACTCAAATCCTAATTTGAGTTATTTTGGGAGTCTAAAATCTAATTTTTGATGGATTTTGGGAGGAAATCAAATTCTTTATCTATAGAAACCTATGGTTGTCGGAAAAAAAAAAGAATTAGAGAGAGACAAAGAGAGAGACGGGGAGAAAGAGAGAGAGGGAGAAAGAGAGAGAGAAAGAGAGAGGAGAGAGATAAAAAAAAGTGATTTGTGAGAAAATTAAAAAGGGTTTTTGATTTTTCTTCGACGATCAAGGAGCCTCTTCTTCTTCGCCAAATTCTTCACATCAAGAGTAGCAGACAATCAATTTCAGCAATCAAACAGTCTAATTTCTCCATGCGTTTTTTATTATTGCTTGTTTTGAATTTATTATCATGAACTAAATTTTATTTTACTAAGGCTAAGGTGTAGCCACTCTTTTGAATGCAATATTCGGTGTGATTTATTATTTAAATTTTTATCATGAGGAGTATATAAAATCTGATCCTTAATGCTTTTAGATTACTGGCCATCTTCTAATTGAATATGATGAACATAGATGTTACGAACCAAAGTACATCTATGTTAATGCTTCTTGATTATATACCTTGTATTATGAATCAAATTAGAACACTATGTATGCAAGAAATTTTAGTGCGCTTTGGACGCAGCATATTTTAATTAGAGGGTTTCACAAATCCTAATGCATTAATATTTATTTAAAATACACCTGGACCAAAAGGTAATTAATAAATATTAATAGTTTTGCTATGCTTAGACCAAAGGTAGTGAATAAATTCAGAACTCCACCATCACATGAAATAAAATTAATCTAAAAAACTGAATATTGTATTGACTGAGTTGGTGAAGCCGATTACCTTAGTAATCCATGCTCTTTGAATTTAAAACCTTAATAATTTACCACTCTCTCTATTTAATTAAAAATTTTATTATTATTTTTTTTATTTTCTTTAATTTCTTATTCTCATAAATCGACTCTTCTAAATAAAGCATAGGAAAGAGCTTTTCAGTACTTATTTTCCAATCCTCTAAGGACGATACTCTACTCATTCACTTATTACTTTGATCGACTAGTGCACTTGCCATAGCTATAAATTAGCATGCATCAGTTTTTGGCCGCCGTTGCTGAGGATTGTGTCTAATAATAATATTAAAATTTTATCCTAGCTTTACTTTAGAAATTATTTTTCAATTTTTATATTAAATTTTTTTTTTTTAGTGCATGACACTACTGGACATAGTAAACTTACTATCTTTAGATCCAAAAATTGAAAGAAACCATTAGAAGACTACAATAAGAGAGGAAACATGGCAGCTGAAGATTCTAATGACATCAATCTAGGAGTGGATTATGCGACTGAGGACAGTATGAAGCTATTCGACCAGTACATCATCCATTAAATGATTACATCACACCATCTGTGGCCGATGCAGCTTCGAGCATCAAGGAGACCCCTGTACGAGCAAACAACTTCGAAATAAAACTGCGATGATCCAGATGATTCAATCAACTGTCCAATTCAGTGGACACGTGCATGATGATCCGAATGCCCATATTTCTAATTTTCTGAACTTTGTGATACTTTTAAAATTAATGGGGTGTCGGATGATGCTAATTAGATTAAGGTCTATTTCCTTCTCTTTATGGATAAAAGCTAAAAATTGGCTTCATTCTCTGACAGGTTCTATCACAACTGGAATGTTTTAGCCCAAAAATTCTTAGCCAAGTATTTTCCACCTTCCAAAATGCTAAGATGCACAACGATATCACCTTCTTTTATGCAGATGACATGGAGATGCATTATGAAAGCTTGAGCATTTCAAGGAACTGCTGAGGAGATGTCCACATCAATCAACTATCTGTATAGCTTCAGGTACAAACTTTCTATAATGGTTTATCTCCTACTAATCGATCTATGATTGATGCATCAGCAGGAGGAACCATTAATCGAAAAACGGAGGAAGAAGCCTTCGATCTGATCGATTAGATGGCATCAAATAGCTATCAATGGCAGATAGAGCGCATGATGCCAAAAAGACTAGCAGCTGTGCAGGGCGTAGATTGCGTGCCAACTTTACTAGCTGAAATTGCAGCCCTTAGAGCCAAAGTCAACAACTTAAAGGGAATAGCTATACATGTTCAGAGCATGACTTGTGACCTATGTGGAGGAGGACACGATACGAGCAATTACCAGATAGGTAATCCTTTTGCTAAAAACAACTGATACAACTAATTATTTTTTTATTCCGGTAATTTTTTCAGGCGCAACAAAAACAATCCCTACTCCAACACATACAATCAAGGGTGGAGACAGCATCCAAATTTCTCATGGAGCAATCAAAATGCAGCACAACAACCACCCCTGGGATTCCAAGTACATGAAAAGAAGTCCAACATGGAAGAGCTGATGGTCAAATTTATGCAAAATCAAGAAGCAACTATAAAAAATTTGAGCCAAACTTAGGCAGGACCAAACAGCAGCAATTCGAAACTTGGAGATGCAAATAGGTCAAATGGCTCAGATAATCTTCGAGAGACCTCAAGGATCCTTGCCCAGCAATATGGAGACAAATCCAAGGGAGCAAGTCAATGCTATCACCTTAAGAAGTTGTACAAAGCTGGAGGAGCCACATCAGAAGAATGAGATTGAAGAGCCAACTAACAAATAAGGAACCATCAACTCAAATTCGTCAGTCACAAAAACAACCAGCAGATGGATGGTCTCTAGGTAATACGGTTTGCTGATCCAAATGTAGCCCTACGTGCCCGCCACTATCATTTTTAGAGAGACAAATATAGCATCCAGTAAGGAATTTTCTAACTTTTCAAAAATTTTAAAGATTTTACATTATTATATATTCCTCTTTGTAGATGCTATTACTCAAATGCCCAGGTATGCCAAGTTTCTCAAAGATCCTAACAAATAAGAAAAAGCTGAAGGAGCATGAGAGAATAAATTTGAATGAAGAATGCTCAGCAATACTTCAAAATAAATTACCACAGAAGTTAAAAGATCTAGGGTTTTACTATCCCCTGCATTATTGTGATTGTAGTTTTGATAAAGTTTTATGTGATTTAGGAGCAAGCATTAATCCATGCCTTTTTCTATTTTTAGGAAACTAGGTCTAGGAGAAACAAAGCCTACCACTATTACTCTTCAATTAGCCCGACAGATCCATTAAATATCCAAGAGGTATAGTGAGGATGTCTTGATAAAGGGTAAACAGTTTATTTTCCCTATTGATTTTATTATTCTTAATATTGGAAGAAGATTATGATGTCCCCTTATTTAGGAGACCCTTTTTAGCTACTGGAGGAGCTTTAATAAGATGTTCAATCAAGAAAAATTAATTCTTAGAGTTCAAGACGAATAAGTTACTTTTAATGTTTTTAAAGATACTAAACATCCTGATGATAATCAAACTTATTTTTTAATTGACATTATTGACAATCTATTATATGAGAATTCTATAGAAAATAGGTTTGAGACTATAAAAGCGAGCAATGTCAAATTGAAAGAAACTCGATCAAATATGAAAGTATTCCAATTGAAGTGGCACCGGATTGATCCACTTTAGAACTTAAAGAAAGTCAAGCTGAAGACTATAAATCAGAACTACTAGATAGGTTATTTTTTTCTTTTTAGTTTTGATCATTTTTCTTTTCTTTTATTTTTCAGTAATTTGTTGTTGCTCTTTTACTGCTCTGGTGTGTATTTTCAATTTTACAGAAAAATTAATGAAAACTCAAGCAAAATTTCAATGCTCCAAAGAACCAGACTGAATAAAATCAGATGTATTCCTTCCTGTCCTTTATTACATCCTTTATTTTTCTTTCTCCTTTAAGACAATGTAGAATAATAATTAATAAAAAAAAAAAATCATATGTCAAGAAGAAAATCTTGAGCAAGATAAATTGGATAAGTGATAAAAGATAGAATTATTTGCTAATGAATGTATTGAGTTAAAGAAGTAGATTATTTGGTCAATTTTTAGCAAGCCTACTTAGGTCATTAAAAGATTATTAGCACTTTTTATTGCACATGCACACTAACAAGGCAAAGTAGGTATTGATTATAAGGCCAACTGAGGATTCAATTATCACTGAAAATTAATAATTAATATACATTCTAATCAAAGAAATTTGAATTTAAGGAAAGAGCTACCTGCCTATAAATAAAGTGCAAAAGATAGAGTATATGTGGATTGCCCAAAGCCTAG
Source organism: Cocos nucifera (assembly GCA_006176705.1). Taxonomy (NCBI): domain Eukaryota; kingdom Viridiplantae; phylum Streptophyta; class Magnoliopsida; order Arecales; family Arecaceae; genus Cocos; species Cocos nucifera. The sequence goes on along the minus strand of QRFJ01002035.1, from coordinate 229,024 downwards.
TAACTGGGTCTTTGCACCTAGGTCAAGTGTGGAAATTCACGTAAAATGATGAAGGAAAGGTCAGGATGCTCAGCACAGTAAAAAAAAAGAAAGAAACGAAAAGGCAGTGTGAAAGCTACCTTAATTCACGAGTATAAAATTGAGAATGTATAGAAAATTGATCAAAATAGGTGATAAGAGAGGATACTTTTGTTCTTTTAATTTAATACTGAAATGCTAAAGTTAGTCATCACGAACACAAGTGCTATAGATCTTTGATGTACTCTAAGAAAGTTTTTAATTGTATTGACTGAAAAATTTGCTTATGAAGCTCAATGCTTAGTTAGCAGTATTTTCTAAATTTTTTTGACTTTTAATCCTATATTTTATCTTTGTGATGGATAATCTTATTAAAATATGGTATTAAATAAAAATATTGCTAAGGGACTAGCAATGACTAAGTTGGGGGTGTGATAAGTGGTAAAAATATACTAATAAAAGTATTAAATTATAAAATTAAATTAATCTATTTTATTAAAAATTAATACTTTTATTAATCTTATATAGGAAAGAAGACTATCAATGTGAAGATCTTATTTTTCTGGTTCTGATTGAAAAAAAAATTTCAGGCAAAATGGACTTCAAATGAGCCTAGAATCGAATTTCAAAAAAAAAAAAACCACCGACGCAATGCTGACGTCAGCATTTTTTCGCGGTGCACGATGACCACCTGAAGGGTATTTTGAAAATTTTACAGCAAGAGCCATGCTCTGATTGGCTGAAGAACGTGGCGGTCCATGCAACACCGGGCTCGCGCATGGTCCACGGAGGGCAATTTGGGAATTCTAGCTGATCCAACGGACGGTTTTCACTAAAGCTTGATCGGACGGCCGAAAAGAAGACGCTGATGGACGGCATCCATAGCTCCCGATCGAGATCCAATGGTCGAGATTCATCCCGACGTAAAACTAAAGGTTTGAAGGCTTATTTCAATGCGATCGGACGGCCCAGATTTGATCCAACGGTTGATCCAACGGTTGGCATTAAATCCGATTTGATCTGGGTTATTTTAAGGGGTTTTTGAATGATTTTTGGACCGTTTGATCAATATCTGATGGCCAGAATTACTCAAATCCTAATTTGAGTTATTTTGGGAGTCTAAAACCTAATTTTTGATGGATTTTGGGAGGAAATCAAATTCTTTATCAATAAAAACTTATTATTGTCGGAAAAAAAAAATGAATTAGAGAGAGACAAAGAGAGAGACGGGGAGAAAGAGAGAGAGGGAGAAAGAGAGAGAGAAAGAGAGAGGAGAGAGATAGAAAAAAGTAATTTATGAGAAAATTAAAAAGGATTTTTGATTTTTCTCGACGATCAAGACAATCACACAAGGAGCCTTTTCTTCTTCGCCAAATCTCCACATCAGAGCAGCAGACCAATTCAATTTCAGCAAATCAAACAGTCTAATTTCTCCATGCTTTTTATTTTATTATACTATTTTTGAATTTGTTATCATGAACTAAATTTATTTATACTAAGCTAAGTGTACTACTCTTTTGATGCAATATTCAGTTTGATTTATTTCTTAAATTTTATTCATGAGGAGTATATAAATCTGATCTTAATACTTTTAGATTACTGACCATCTTCTAATTGATCTAATGAACATAGATGTTACAGACCAAGTACATCTATGTTAATGCTTCTTGATTTATATACTTGTATTATTGAATCAAAATTTAGATTCATATGCATGCAGAATTTATGTTGCGCTTCGGACACAAACATATATTTTAATTAGAGTTCACAACTAATGCATTAAAATATTATTTAATTACACCTGGACCAAAGGGTAATTAATAAAATAATAGTTTTGCTATGCCTGGACCAAAGGATAAGTGAATAAATTAGGAGACTCCACCGTCACATGAAATAAAAAATATAATCTAAAAAATTGAATATTGTATTGACTGAGTTGGTGAACCGATTGCCTTAGATCCATTGCTCTTGAATTTTAAAACCCTAAAATTTACACTCTCTCTATTTAATTAAAAACTTTTAATTATTTTTTTTATTTTTTTTAATTTCTTATTCTCATAAATCGATCTTCTAAATAAAGCATAGGAAAGAGCTTTTCAGTACTTGTTTTCCAATCCTCTAGGGACGATACTCTACTCATTCACTTAATTACTTGATCGACTGGTGCACTTGCCATAGCTATAAATTAGCATGCATCAAGAGGCCTTCATATGGTCTGACTGGAGGTTGTCCAAGTCAGAAAAGGTTGTCTTATTTTGTAAGATATTACCTACCATTTTTGGTCACCTACCATTTCTCGTTCTTTGACTTTGGTCAAAAGTCTACCTTTGACTGGTCAAATATTGACCATTGACACTTTGACTTTTATCCACATGTCATGCCCCTATTGGAGAGCTGGTGGGGGCCTGTCCTTCTGCTAGAACTTGGCAAGGAAGAGGGCGCATGCCACCCTTGGCGTGTGCCCAAGCTAGAGGCGCTCAGGAGTCCCTGTTGGATAGGGACTCCATCTCTTTTTTGGATTCCAATTAGAGTTCTCCTAATAACTAACTTTGACTGATCTTAGGCACACTCTAAGGAGGAATCCAGGGGACTCTATTTCCATCAATCAGATTTAGATCTGATTTCATAAAGAGTTGTGAATGGTTGGGAAGAAGAGAAGTTGGATCACAGACAGTCTATAAATATGACCCTGCGCCCAACTCAGATTGCATGATTGTAAGATTGAAGTCACAATTCTCCATGCCCCAAGGCTGCCCTTCTCCTCTTCTCCATCGCCACACCACCTTCTCCCTCTCCTCTCACATCCAAAAGGGTTTTGACCTTGGTTGGTGCAATCTAGACAAGAGAAAGGCGAGTGAAAGCCTAGAAGGCTGCGCTGCTGCAATAGACGACCGCTGATCTTCGAAAGAAGTGATCTTCGAAGAAATTTAACTCCTCTAATCAGCATCCGAGATTTGATTATCTGGAACTGTGATATGAGATAGTAAGAGAATCTCTAGATCGTAGCCTGACGTGATATACCGAAGTATGAGGCCTAGGGCACTTGCGTGGTGTTGATCCAGAACCTTTACCCGCTGCACAATACAGGATGCTCTAGAGCGATAATAGGATAGAGTTCAAGGTAATGTGATCGTATTTCACGATATGACTAAATTTTCCATGTAGCCATGTAATGCATGATGGTATACACGTTCAACATTTTATAAAGTAATAAAAGGTTCATCGTAGTGCTAATTGAAAGTATCTTAGGATCTGAATCTAGATAAAAGAAATTTTTTTGAAAATATATCTTCTGGATTTGATCAAGATCTGAACGAACCCTGGTCCCGAAAAAATCAGGATGATTTCTTCCAAGCTCCCATTATATGTCTGAAGGTATCCAGTAGCTAGACCTCCTTAGTATCAAGATCATCAGCATAATACTGCATCAACAATTCCATTCACAAAGGAATCTGAACAGTTATCACACATCTTCATAGATTATTCTCCAAATCCCATTCGACTGACCCCACAAACACCACAACCCATAATCCCTTGTCTTCCATGAGATCAATCTCAATATCCATTTCAATGCTTCTAGTATTCCTTACTAGGAGTTAAGCATGTATACTACTCAACCATGCTCACTGCATTGTGCCTATAATTGATCTACGACATACCACTAGTATACATCACACTGTCCTACAGCAATTTGCATAGAAACTTCTCATATCCATGTACATCTCTCCTCTTTGACTGGAGGCTCTAGAACTTAGGAAGAGAGAACATATGGCTCAGGACAAATGGCCATCTCTGTAGATTTGCCATTCTCCATACCCCAACCCATCCTACCTAGAACCTCTGGACCATAACCTTATTCTTGTGACACAATGGAGCATCTTTGACACCTATCTCTACAAATCTCCACTTTTCAAGGATTTCTCAACGCTGACCCAAATCCTAATCTCAACCTCAGAACATATAATGCCCTTTTCATTACTTTTTCCACACAACAATCTATGACTATCTACTGGCCACTAATGAGCAAAATCATCTTAACATACAATAACAAAAAATTAGAAACATCCTCCTCATTTCTACATCCCTTGACATAGATATAACACATCATGTTCACATCTACTGAAAACCAGGATCAAGATTAAAGCTATGAAATCTTCGATACCACTAACGAGGGATTGTTTTTCAAGCCATCCAAGGACTCCTGAGTAAACACACCTTTTTCTTCCTGTCTCATCTTCCATGAATCTCATCTGGCTGCTTCAGTAGATTCTTTCCTATTAAAGTCCCATGAAGGAAGGCCGTTTCACGTCCATCTGTTCTAATTTCATGTTATTGCTATGTCATCAGTGATAGCAAACTTTTAATAGATGTATTAATGCAAGTACAGGAGAGAAAAATTTCGTGATAGGCAATCCTTAACCCTTTGTGAGTATCCTTTGCTACCAGGCTTACTATTGAATCATCACTCCACCATACTCTTGAAGGCTGCTTTTTTCTTTGTGAACATCCACCTTTGAATCAATTAGGTCGTGCACCCTCTAGAAGATCCACTAGCTACCAAGTACTGATTCTTCTTAAGTGAATTCCATCTCCTCCATCAAATGGTCTGTATCCATGAATCATGATTCTCACTCTCCATGGTTTCTACATAATTCTCTTGGATCTCCATTAAGCAGGCATGAGTGATAGAGATAACCTCATCAATGCCAATATATTGGATCGATTCTCCATAAGAGTTACGGCAGGAGCTTGTGCAAAGCCACTCCACTGATACATTCCTCGTTACTGATGTCTGTAAGCCTGATCCTTGCACATCTATCTGAACTGACCGGCCCTCCAAGCTGAAATTTTCAATCTGAAGATAATACTTTTTCTATCCAGCTCCACCCTCAACAAGAATTACTATTTGTAAGTGGATTAAACTTGCATGCCATCATTCTCTGACTGGCTACCGTTGTTCACCTAAACTGTTCTCCAGATATTCATCATAATCCCAGACCTCCTCAAAGATGCTCTTCTCATCAAAGAAGATAACTCCCTACTGATCACTAAGACTTTTGTATGCCTGAAAGAGCACCAATAGATAAGGTAAATCCCTATAACTCCATTGTTGGAACCCTAATGACATTTTTTTTGAGATTTTGCAGTCCATTTAGCTCCTCATTAGTTGCCTCCTATTGCATAGGCTGTGCAGCCAACTAATTCAGTGCTAAGCTCTACCTTCTTTTCAACCAGACCTACCTAAAATAAGAGAAACTGCCTTCATTCAGTATTACATATAAAGGAGGAGAATCTATTCACAAGAATAAGAAAAATAGAGCATCCATCAAAATATTGAGAAGTGATGAGCAGCCTCAAAACCCATGCCTTACTGTGTGTCGATATCATCACTTACCGATACATTCTGCTGGAGATATCTCACTGTAATGACATTGATGCCATTTTAATTATATAGTACCATTCGAACCTCTAGGCTAGTAATACTCTCCTCACGTCCGATCTCAGTACTTCATTCTATCTTCCTGACTCCTACTTAGCTCCTAGTAGAATAGGACAACCACCTTTAGCATTTTTCCACTGATTCAGATAAAACCCACACCTTTCTGAGAAAATATCGAATGAAAGTATAAAGTATTTATGCCCCACTCTAGCTAAAATATATCAGAGCTGAATCTCCAACACATCTGAGTGGATTAATACTAATACTCCCTCGGCTAGCGCTTTGGTATTTCCGGCAAACTTATCCTATACTATTGAACAGATAGCACGGGCTCATAAATCATTGCCTCTTAGGATTGGATCAATTACTCTCTGCTTAGATACATAGCCCACAATTACTTATATGACCATCCGTAAGTGCCACAAGCTAGATATACAATCTACTCCAGTGCATTGCTAGCACCTTACACTGATCATTTACCACTGAGCCTTCCATTTCTATAAAGATTGTTTGCTCATCTTCTACATCCTACATTCACAAAGCTTTCTTGAATTATAGCATTTACTCCCAGTCTAGCACTAAAAAATACCCTACTCATTAAATAGCCACAAAGAACATCAAATTCGTTTTTCTCGTTCCTATCCGAAAAACCCCTAAAGTAAAAAGCCTGGGTGTTATGCCGTACATGCCCTGACATTTGATAAGATATAATAGATCTCGTACGTCACATTCCCTTCCACTCCTGATCAGAGCCAAATTCCAGCTACCTTTAAGCACGGATGATTTCATCTCCAAGGCAATGCTCCACCCATCATCTTCTGGTAGTAGCACCACTTTCGATGAGAAGTATAGTGATGTGAGCATGCTGAATCCAATATCTATATAGTATCATACTCTATAGCATCCATCTGCATACAACTAGCAGGTCTTTTCCACTACTCACAGAAGCTGGTATCATCTCCCTACCGGTCTTCCCTTTTTCCTGAAATCTTCAAAGGGGACAATCGATACTCCTTAGAGCTGTCTGGGCTGATGACATTATCAAATATTTCAATAGTCAATCTTCCTTTTGATCGTGAACATTTTTTTTTTTTCGGAAAACCTGATTTCTTTCTCTTGGGGGAAATTTTCGTTCTTGTCCATTCTCCTTTGATCTTCCCTATCTTTCAATTCACAACCAAGATCTCCGACTTAGGATCTACACCAATAATGCAGAATCATTATTTTCTAGATTGCTATATTAGATCTGAGCACACCCCAAACAACCTCATATCTAGTATCTTAGATCTCACTTTTCATAAAACTAAGTTATTATAGAAATCATCATCGAACCTGAGACCGAAACATAATAAGCAGCAAGCCCCGATCATCACTACATCACTCTCAAATCTAAAACTACATTCACCCTCAAGAACACACAACTGATTGACAACACCTCTCCTTGAATATGTGCAAACAAATCTCCACATCTATAGGCATCCATAATAGACCTATACCAAACTAATTTCTTCAATCACAGCATTATATCGTCATGTAAACTTCTCCATGTATTTTTCATCCAAAATCAACTAACAACTAAGCCATTGACATGATAAGCATTCATAACTGCAAACCATCGGAAGACCCTAAATCGATCAGCCACATTTGGATGGATATTAAAAAGCAATACATCTCCAACTCAATAATCTCCCAAATCCTCAAGATAACTAGCATCTATTTATCGATCTATCGTTTTGTGCCAACAACACTGTAAATCCTACTAGAAACTCTAACAAGATCCTATTACTTTTGCGCACCATAGAGTAAAGTATCCTCTTGCCATATCGAAACTTCATCAAAATTTGAATCTTGATTACTTAGACCCCATGAACAATTCAACAACAAAAGTCAAAGAATACAGATCAACCATAAAATACACTTTTATGATCTTACACACTAGAAACTACACTAATATAAAGAGATTCTAACATACCCTAGATTCTCACTTTCCATTTTCGAAATATCAATTCCTCCATGTAAAACATCTCCACCATCAACCATAAGACAAACCACAAAGACAAACTAAACATACTTATAATAAACACTGATTCACAAAAATTACTCTGAGAAGACCTTAGGTTTTTTTCATGCAACACACTGATACCATCATAGAATACGCTAACCTTATTCATACAGAGAATCTGCACCGTCAGAGTGACTTACGCCAAGAACAAGGAAGTATTTCTCAGAAATTAATGTGAAGCACAATCAAAACAAATTCAAGAATAGAGAAGAAGAGAAGAAGAGATTTTTGGAAGAAAAAAAGCGTTTTATTCATAAGTATATTTTCAAGGCACTCTTACAATCCTTGACTCTTACTATTAGCTAGTATATCATACTTTTACCAAGGGTTCAAAGGCCTATAGCTCATAGAAAAACTCTCTAAACTCAAAAACAATCCACATACATAAAATAAATAAGTCCATGAAAACTGACCAAATCTAGTTTCAACGAACTTAGGACAGCTAACCTGCAAGCTGAAATGTAGCCCTGACCCAGTTGTATGTACCCTGCCAATAGCCCAAAAACAAAAAATTGCACCGTCGATGTTTTCCTACACATCTGAAAATATTTCCCTCTAAGACCTACCGACCCAGTCCATTGACTGAATTGATCCCAGTTTTCCAAACTTAGCTAGACTTCAAATCTCAAGGTGAGCCGACCTTAATTTCTAAACTTCTAGGACTAGCTTAAATTTCTCTTCTGCTTGCTCTCGTTCTTCCAAAAAAACATCACAATATCTTATTCTTTAACTATAATTTTTAAGACTAGGAGATCACTATACTAGCTCATGTTTAGCGGATTGATATCTTTAAAAACATATGAGACAATTGAATAACAGACGAATGATACCTAAACTACTAAGGATCCAAACGACGTAGACTAAAGTAATTATATTGAAAAAATAATTATATCCAATAGAAGAGGAATTCATAAGAAAGATAGTTCATCCACCTAAATCAACACAAACCTATAGCCACTTGAATAATTCAATGCTAAATGGTCACTTTGACTGTACAAGAATTTATTTCTATGCTATTGACTTAGTTCGAACCTATGAGGTCACAGCACATTAGAGTTCATATTCCGATCGGGAGGCGTGGATATTGATCCACGTGCTATTAGAATCATTTTAGGGTCGAATCAATAGGTTTAATGTTTGACCTAGTTCAAGCTATTGCAGGAAGATTGATAGGCAATTCGATTGCTATTGACTAATTTAATTAAACCAGAAGCATCAGGCTGAGATTAAGTTCTAACTTAAATATGATTTAATTAGATTAGTTTGGACGTTGATTGGATCAAATTCAATTAGTTTATTGAATATAACCAATACAAGAAGAACTAATCCTAGTGTAACTAAACTTGGAAATCAACCCATTTTTTTTAATTTAATTAGAAAAGAAATTAACTAATTAAATTAAATTAAATTTGATTTAAATTAAATTTTAAAATAGATTAGGGTCTTATTTAATAGATTGATTATTCTTACTTTTTATTTGATTAAATAGATCTTATGTTGATCAGGTCAAACAGGAGTCTTAGTGTGACTTAGGAACTTGCCTTATTCTTGCGCCACCTAATCTCATGCCCCATCCCTTGCTCTTTTATATTTTTACATGAAATCTCCATGCCTAAAGGCTTCTCATGCCCCCTTTCTCTCTTCTATTTCTTCATATGAAATTTTGTTGCATGTACCAAAATCAAAAGGGAAGTTTGATTTTGCTTTAGGATTCAATGAGATAGAATTCCTACGTCAACTAAAAGTCCTTCCCTTCATGCCGCCACCTCCCTTATCTCTCTCTCTCTCTCGTACTTCATTTTTTTTTATGGATTTATTGCTACATCCTCCTTGAACTCGACTCCATAGGCGAGAAAAAAAGACAGAATGAAACGAGACTCAAGCCCAAAGGAGACTGGAGCGTCGCCCAAGAACTATAACCCTGATATTGAGTTCTCATAGTATTGAGTTTTAATCTAAACTCCTGGACCTCTGCAGTAGTTCATCTTTATTTAAAAAAAATTTTTTTGCCGTAACAAATATGTTTTCTAGAAATAGATTGTAAGAGCATATGAGAGAGTTCCTCTTGAGACATTATAGAAAAGAATTAGCAGAAAAAAATTTATTCTAGGTGATGTAGGAACGATAATAAAGAAACACAAACCAGAAATGGTCTAGAAAAAGAAAAAGAAAGAGAGAAGAGTCGCATCTTATTACTACTAGTCTTGTTCAGTCTCTTCCTCCTTTTTAATCCTTTGAGATGGTGTCTCAGCCAGATTACAAATATTCTTTTTTTCTTTGATATTTTAGAGTATCCAGTTACTCATCAATCTATCTTATTTATGATAGTAAAAGAAGAACGTTAGGTTCAATCGAGTACTAGCACGATTTCCTTGAACCTAATTGAATCTCATTCAGATCAATTGAACTAGATCAGTTCAATTGATGATCACCAGATTCAAACCCTTGTTTGTGTGACCCAGTTAGGTTCAGTTCTGTATGGTAATGGGATATGTCATGATCTCTATCATAGACATCATCGAAACTCCTTTCGATGGATCAGAACTCTTCTGATTCGAATAGCAGTATATGGTGGCAACCCATCAGAGCTGAATGCGAACCTCTTGGTGCAGCTACCTGTGTGATTAAGTTCTTCTATCTTGAGCCCCAATCAGATTAGGGTTAAGGTGAACTCATCAAACCCTAGTTTCTATCATATGATGTAATCATTCGATTCGAGTCCAATGTGAAAATCTAAATAGAAACTCTTTCTATTATTTCACTCTGCCATGGCCATGAACTTCTGGACTTGATTCTCATGATCATCATAGGGCTGCTCCTCTACCACCGAGGTAGATAGATTCCATCTTGATGCTATCCAGTTCCTACAATGAACATGCTATAGCCAACATACACCTTAGGGTTCCATATGGCTAGGAGATCAAGTAATAGTGTGGTCAAACTATAACACCCTCAAGGTGAACTGCCGATGCATCTCAAGTCAAAGAACCAGACACACCACTGCAGCATCGAGTCAGTCATTGACGAGAAGGTAGACTCCCTAATGACTACTCGAGGTGGTCACGCTCAGTGCCCTCGTTCTCTAACGAGTACCTGTACTCTCGCTCTGATGTCTCCACACCGTAGACTCAAGACTCATCTACTAAAGAGAAGCAATTGTACACCAACCTTCCGAATCAATCACCATCCTCGTGATGATCCTATGGTCGGAAGCATTTTATGAGTTAATAATGATTATTCATGTCTTAAATTTTCAACTCTTGAAAATATGAATTATCATTACCATTAACTCAAAGGATGTATCACAGACACTAAATACACATATGTGATAGAAAATAACCCATTTTATTGATATTAGTCAAAATTACAATTTTGCCCCTAGAAGTGTATTACAAGTGTCAGCCAATTCTGGCTTCTAGGGTACATATATCTAATAATCTCCCACTTGTCCTAAAGCCAATTGGCTATAAGTTTAAGTCCCATCTTCTCAAGGTGGGCTTCGATCTTTTGCTAGCCCAACGACTTTGTAAGTGGGTCTGCCACATTATCTATGGAGTTGACTCTCTTAACCTCGACATAATCCTTCTCGAGATAATCGCGGATGAGATGATATCACCGTTTGCTTGGAACTCTTCCAGCCGACAGCACCATCATTGCACACAAACAGACTCCCAGATGTCGACTTTCGATCATCTATATCGGACATGAAGTCCGAGTCTGTGTATCCCTGAACTTGGAGTTCTCCATTACCAAAGACCAACATCATATCCTTAGTTCTTCTCAAGTACTTAAGGATACATTTCACAGAAGTCCAGTGTTCTTCACCTGGATTTGACTGATATCTGCTTGTGACACTCACAGCATGGGCTATACCAGGTCGTGTACATAGCATGGCATACATGAGGCTCCCTATTGCAGAAGCATAAGGGATCTTGCTCATGCATTCTATTTCCTCAGGTGTGCTAGGGCACATCTTCTTGGAAAGATGAATACCATGTCTGAAGGGTATTAATCCCTCTTAGAGTTTTCCATACTAAACCTCTTTAGTACTTTCTCTATGTACATCTTCTATGAAAGTCCTAGCATCCTATTCGGTCTATCCCTATAGACCTTAATTCCTAGAATAAAGGATGCTTCGCCTAGGTCTTTCATGGAGAATTCCTTGGACAACCATATTTTGACTATTGTTAACATGGGAATATCATTCCCAATAAGGAGGATGTCATCCATGTACAATACAAGAAAGACAACAGTGCTCCCACTGACCCTTTTGAAGACACACGGTTCCTCTTCATTTTTGATGAAATCAAACATTTTGATCACATCATTGAAATGAGTGTTCCAGCTCCGAGATGCTTGCTTAAGTCCATATATGGACCTTTGCAGCTTGCAAATCTTGTGATCAGTATCACTGGATGTGAAACCTAGCGGCTGTTCCATATAGATATCTTCCTCAAGATATCCATTCAAGAACGTTGTTTTCACGTCCATTTGCCATATTTCATAATCAAAATAGGCTGCAACGGCAAGCAATGTGCGGATGGACTTTAGCATAGCCACTAGGAAAAAGGTATCCTGATAGTCAATGCCTTCGCATTGACTATAACCTTTTGCCACTAGTCTAGTCTTGAATGTCTCCACATTCCCATCTGCACCAATCTTTCTCTTGAAGATCCATTTACACCCAATAGGTACTATACCTTCTGGTGGATCTACCAAGGTTCAGACTTGGTTTGAGTGCATCGAGTCAATTTCTGACTACATTGCCTCTAGCCATTTCTCGGAGTCGATATCTGATATCGCCTCGTTGTAGGTTTTGGGATCATCACCATGAGCACCATTACCTACGAGGAACATTTTCTCTACTTCCTCTGAAATAATACCTAAGTATCTTTCAGGGGGACGGAAAACTCTTTCCGATCTACGAGGTGGAGGAGGTAGTGTTCTTATTGGCTCAACCTGATTTGGTTCCAATTGGTCCTTAGCTTGTACTTGTGAGACTTTCTCATCAAGCTTGATCTGCTTTCCAATGCCGCTATCTTGAATAAACTATTTTTCAAGAAAGATGGCATGTCGACTCACAATCACATTGTGGTCTTCTGGAATGTAGAAATAGTATCCTAATGACTCTTTAGGATATCCTATGAATCGAGCTCTAAAGGACCTAAACTCTAACTTGTCCGCTTGTTGTCTTTTGACATGAGCCGGACAACCCCAAATTCTGAGATGACTCAGACTTGGTTTCTTACCGTGCCATATCTCATACGGTGTGGTAGGAACGGTCTTAGAGGGAACCCTATTCAGTAGATAAATTGAAGTTAACAATGAATGTCCCCAAAGAAAATCAGGGAGGTCTGTGAAGCTCATCATGGATCGAACCATATCCAATAGTCCGATTTCTCCATTCTGAAATCCTGTTGAGTTGAGGTGTTCCTGGTGGAGTCCATTGAGAGACTATGCCATTTTTCTTGAGATAGTCTAGGAATTTTGGCTAAGGTATTCACCTCCTCGATCTGATCGAAGAATCTTAATGGTTTTTCAGTTTGTTTTTCTACTTCATGTTTGAATTCTTTGAACTTTTCAAAAGCTTCAGACTTGATCTCATAAGATACACATACCCATACCTAGACAGATCATCGGTAAAGGTAATGAAGTAGACAAAATTGCCTCTAGCCAGCACATCAAATGGGCCGCACACATCAGTATGTACTAGGGCAAGGAGATCTATGGCCCTTTCCCCATGTCCAACAAAAGGGAGTTTAGTCATTTTGCCCTGGAGACAAGATTCGCAAGTTGGATATGACTCAGAAGTCAATGGACTCAATAGCCCATTTTTCTCCAATTTGTTGATCCTATCTTCTGCTATATGACCTAATCTTAGGTGCCATAGATATCTATCATTTGGACTATCCCTAGGTCATTTGGCATTCACATTTTGCTCGATAGTTAGAACAGGTACATCAATATGTAGCTGATAAAGACCATTAATAAGAAAACCATTTGCAATTTTATTTCTTTCATAAAGAATGTTACAATGGTCCTTAAAGAAGGTAATCACATAGCCTTCTTGTGCTAAGCATGAAACAAGAAATCAAATTCCTGCTAGCTGCAGGCACATAATAACAGTCTTTCAAAACTAAGTCTAAACCAGATGGTAATCGAAGAGGGTATGTTCCCACGGCTACTACAGCAACTCTTGCTCCATTACCGATGCGTAGGATCATGTCTCCATCCCTCAACCTCCTGCTATCCTCAAGATCCTGCATGGAAGTGCACAGATGAGCACTAGAACCAGAGTCAAGCACCCAACTGGATGCAGAAGAAACCATAAGGTTAGACTCAATATGAGCATACCTCCAGAAGGACCTTCCTTCTTGTTCTTTAGGGTGGCCAGGTAAGTAGGGCAGTTCCGCTTCCAATGGCCGTCACTGTTGCAATGGAAACACTTTCTTTGACATCGGCCTTTTTCTTCAGCTCTGCCTTCTTCTTCTTTGTTCCTTCCATCTTCTGCTTTTTCGCAGACTTCTTTTTCTTTCCATAAGACTTTCTTTTGGAAGAAGTCCGTTCCATAGCAAGAACTGAGCCTTTAGAACCTTTCATAGAAAGCTCAGCGGTGACCAGCATATTCATTAATTCGGCCAAGAAATTTTGAAGTTTATGCATGTGGTAATTCATGATGAATTGCCCATATGCATCAGTCAAGGATTGTAGAATAACATCGTTCTGCAGATCCAAGTCCAACTTCACACCGAGCTTCTCAAGCTCTTCCATGTCCTTGATCATTGTCAGACAGTGATCTTGGACTGACTGCCCATCTGCACTTAGCCTTAAAAAGTCATTTCGTGACTTGATATTTGGCTGCGCGACTCTGTTCACCAAACATCTCCTGTAGGTGAGCCAACATTTGGCGAGCAGTCCCGATATCTTCATGTTGGCGCTGGAGCTCATCAGACATCGAGCCCAACATGTAATATCTGGCCTTATTATCTTCGTCTATCCATTTTTCAGAGAGCTCTCTGTTCAATAGATGGAGGCTGGTAAGGTGGGAGGATCCTGATCCAGTACATGGGTTAACTTCTCAAAACCCAAAACTATTTTATAGTTCCTGAGCCAATCTTTATAATTGGGTCGGTCAGTCTATGTGTGTCCAGGATACGTGCTAATGGGTTGGATGCAGACATTTTTCTGTAGAGAGTCAAAGATTCTAGTTAGATACTGTAATTATGACTTGACCAATTTATTTAGAAATTTTATTTTTAAACAAATTAGCTTCCACTATTTTCTTGGATCCCTACACTCTCTCTGTAGAGATGCAAAAATCTCCATGATTAATGATTTTTAGTGGATGGTGCGGTCTCACCAACTGACTCATCACCTCACCTAACAGTTATTGGTGATGGGTTAGCCAATGAGTGAACAACTCTTGTTCAATGATTCTCTAATCATGGTGCACCCAAACTTGGTCTCTAATTCATGAATCTCACCGTATCCGAAATATTGATCCACTCCTTAGTTAAGTCAGACCCACCATTTGCATAGACTGGGTTCCTAATTGAGTCTCTCACCGTATCCGAAATATTGAGCCCAACTCATCCTCCAGCCCATAGCATCCAATGCCTAATAGACATGGTTGCATCTTCCGGTGCAACTGAGCCACTGTATCCAGTCGAGAATAATCAACCCCGGAAAGGGCCCGCACATCTACAATGGTGGAAGACCTCAGACTTAATCTTTTCTTAGGGAGAATTGATTCAGGTCTCATTAAACTAGACTTGTCATAGTCATAACAATTATGACTAACCTAGTGGCATGGGTTAGCTCAGATTATTGACCACCTCAGATCAGAACTGTGTCAACAGATATGGCCAGGTAAGTGAGACCGGTGGAAGGAATATGCCATTAACTCATACAAGAACGCATTCAGGTCGAGTAGCTTCCAATTAAAAACCAGTCGGTCGTATGTGCCAAACTTACCTTAGACACCAAATTGTTGAGCCAGAACCAATTGGGTTAGCCTACAATCCAGACTCTAACCTCTGAGCCTAATTAGGTCTTGCTTGATCGTGACTCGATCTTGACCCAGACTTAATCCTATTAGGCTGGTCAATTTAAGCATTGTTGATCCCATCTAACCAACTCTTGATTCGATTTGATCAACCGCTTAGACCTAATTGAGCTACCCAAGCCCGAACCCAGTATTATGAATATGTCTTAGATCTAAAATTCTCAATTTTAGATCTAATTAATATTCCATAATCTTAATTTTTAATTAAGTAGGGTTCATAAACAAAATATGCACAATAAATCCTAGGGTTTCAGGATCTAGGGTTTTGCAGAAAGTAAGTTTTGGGTTTCTGATTAAGAACGAACACACAGCACTCCTATACATCATAAGAACACCCATCGAATGGAAAGAGAGGGCCTTTAAACCCTTCTTCATTCTTATGACCGGACGGTCAAGAGGAACGCCTTAATCAGGAACATGTAATACTATAAAATAGTTTTAGATCTATATCATATATCTCATATACAAATTAGATCTAATCATAGCATATTTTGCATACATCTCATGTATCAAATTATGCATATTTTTAGATCTAAATTATCTCATAATAATCTAAAAAATTAGATTTAAATTGATCTAATCAAAATAAATTCTAATCTAGACAATTATGTAGAACTATTCTACAACTAGTCTAGACATGCATCAATCATATCTCATATGATATTTAAAATTAAATAATTTTTATTTACTATTTTTTAGATATTATTATAATAATTATAATATCAAAAAATAGTAAATAAAAGATTCTAAAATATGATTTAATCAAATTAAATCAAAAACATGCAAGACTATTCTATAGAACTATTCTATTTTAGAACTAGTCATGCATATTTTCTAATCTTAGATCCAAATCATTTAATTTTAATTTTTTTGATTTCAGATCTGATCACATCTCATGTGACATCTAAAATCACTTATTTTTTAATTAAAATAAATTTAAAATTAGATCTAAATACTTTAGAACCTTGGCTCTGATACCAGTTGAAGGAAAATCCTGATTTTTGGACCAGGTTCATTCAGATCTGATCAGATCAAGAGATATATTTTAAAAAAATTTTTCTTTGATCTAAATTAGATCTGAGATATTTTAGATTCTTATTATTTTAATAATAAAATAAAATTAGATAAATTAAATCAAATTTAATTTATCTTGATGTAGGGTAATCCTATTATCCGTTGATGATCCTTAAGCAGTAGAAGGTTCTGGATTAGCCACGCAAGCTGACCTCTACCAGATATCCACTAGTTGAATCTAGAGATCTCTTCTTCTCTAAGTTTAAAATTAGATTAATCTGATTTGGAGATTTCAAAATCTTTTGAAGATGTAGTTTCCTTTGCAGCAGCGCAGCCTTGTAGCTTTCTTGTCTTTCTCCGTCCGAATTGGACAACTTGGAAGAGGACTTGGGGAGAAGAGGGGAGGAGGGGCATGTAATAGATAGGATATTCCTTGATTGGGCGTAGGGTTTAATTATAGACTCATACTGACCAACTCTTCCCAACCAAACACAACCTTTATAAAATCAGATCTAAATCTGATTGGTGAATAAGAGTCCCTGGATTCCTCTTAAATGGTGCCTAAGACATCAAACTGGTTCTTAGATCTAATCAGAAATCCAAAAAGGAGATGGAGTCCTATCCAACAGGACTCTGGCACCTCCTGCTTGGGCACCCCTTGGCATGCGCCCTCCTCCTAGCGCTTCTAGCAGGGGGCAACCCCACCAGCTCTCAATAGGTGCATGACACGTGGACAGAAGTTAAAGTGTCAATGGTCAATATTTGACCATCAAAGGTCAACTTTTGACCAAAGTCAAAGGATGAGAAATGGCAGGTGACCAAAAATGGTGGTATTGTCTTACAAAATAAGACAACCCTTTTCTGATCTGGATAGGCTCAGTCAGACCAAGTGAAGGCCTCTGATGAGCAATAAATTTCCTTTGGCTCAGTCAGGATAACTATTTATGATAGTAAAAGAAGAACGTTAGGTTCAATCGAGTGCTAGCACGATTTCTTTAACCTAATTGAATCTCATTCAGATCATTGAACTGGATCAGTTCAATTGATGATCACCAGATTCAAACTTGTTTGTGTGACCCAGTTAGGTTCAGTTTTGTATGGTAATGGGATATGTCATGATCTCTATCATTGACATCATCAAAACTTTTCGATGGATCAGAACTCTTCTGATTCGAACAGCTAGAATGATCGATCATCTAAATCATTCTAATTGCTCCCAAAATCCATCAGTGACACCTAGTAGTATATGGTGGCAACCCATCAAAGTTGAATGCGAACCTCTTAGTGTAGCTACCTGTGTGATTAAGTTCTTCTATCTTGAGCCTCGATCAGATTAGGGTTTAGGTGAACTCGTCAAACCTTAGTCTCTATCATATGATGTAATCATTCGATTCAAGTCCGATGTGAAAATCTAAATAGAAACTCTTTCTATTATTTCACTCTGCCATGGCCATGGGCTTCTGGACTTGATTCTCATGATCATCATAGGGCTGCTCCTCTACCACCGAGGTAGATAGATTTCATCTTGATGCAATCCAGTTCCTACAATGAACATGCTATAGCCAACATACACCTCAGGGTTCTGAATGGCTAGGAGACCGAGTTATAGTATAGTCAAACTATAACACCCTTAAGGTGAACTATCGATGCACCTCAGGTCAAAGAACCAGACATACCACTACAGCATTGAGTCAGTCATTGATGAGAAGGTAGACTTCCTAATGACTACTCGAGGTGGTCACGCTCAGTGCCCTCATTCTCTAACGAGTATCTGTACTCTCACTCCGGTGTTTCCACACCGTAGACTCAAGACTTATCTACTAAAGAGAAGCGATTGTACACCAATCTTCTAGATCAATCACCATCCTCGTGATGATCCTATGATCGGGAGCATTTTGTGAGTTAATAATGATTATTCATGTCTTAATTTTTCAACTCTTGAAAATATGAATTATCATTATCATTAACTCAAAGGATGTATCACAGACACTAAATACACATATGTGATAGAAAATAATCTATTTTATTTATTTTAGTCAAAATTATAATTTTGCCCCTAGAAGTGTATTACAAGTGTCAGCCAATTCTGGCTTCTAGAGCACATATATTTAATAATCGAAAGATATTTCGATGATGTAGATGATAGAGATCACGACATATCTCATTACCATATGGAACTGAATCTAATTGGATCACACAAACAAAAGTTTGGATCTGGATATCATCAACTGGATTAACCCAGTTCAATTGATTTGAATATGATTCAATTAGGTTCAAGAAAATCATGCTAGCACATGATTGAGCCTAATATTCTCCTTTAATAATCATTAAAGCTTGTCTCGACTGAGCCAAATATATTTGGGCTCACTTAGAAACCTTTACTTGGTCTGACTGAAGCTTGTCTAGGTTAGAAAAGGATTGTCTTAATTTATAAATAAATTTGAGACGATACCTACTATTTTTCATCATCTTCTAAATCTTGTCTTCGAACATTGGTCAAATATTGACTCTAGATACTTAGACATCTACCTATGTGTCATGCACTCATAGTATTATCATCCACAACATTTCAGGCATCATCTAGCTTTGATACTAAATTGTAGACCCATGATATTGCTCGAACGTCAATCATTCTTGACATCACAAGCACCCCGATACCATATTGCGGAAACTGCTGATCATTAGCATGGACCTAAAGAAATATGTGACGTTCTCTATAGGCAGCACACCAATGATCCTCCACCTGGATCTATGATGGGGCACCTCCCTCTTTAGGCTTGAGGGAGACGTCCCCTTCTCTAGGGCTTCTTCAAGAATCCTAGGGTGGCAACTCAAGAGAGAAGAGAAGAAGAGAGTTGAGAGAGAAAAGATCTGTATTGATTTCTAATACAACCTATGTATTTATACATAGCCATTAGACCCGACCAAAAAGCTCCCTAGCAAACCCAATATATGAAAGCACACATCGAGCCCATGTACACCCATGTCTCTCATGCTCTCATCCTTTGGATCTAGATCCAATCCATACATGCATTAGCCTCCTTAAGTTCTCTCAAATCAGGCCTTAAGACCCCGAGGATCAACCCAGACCCTAGTCCAAAATAGACCCTTGCATAACTCTGCCCGCGCACTGAGCCGACTCAGTCTTAGCACTGAGCCGGCTAAGTTCCACTTGGTCGGCTCAATTTGAAACTGAGCCAGTCCAGTTCTATGTAGTGCCTGTAGTCCCAAACGCATAGCTCTCTATTTTGCCTGTGCACTGAGACTTAGCTGACTCAGTTTTGGACTAAGCCGACTAACCTACAGAAAATCTCTTTTCTATAGTCTTGATTCTCCAGCTTTGGTTTCTTACTTCACCTTATATCCCAGGTCTCCGAAGCACCAACCAAACCCCTGAAATCTCCAGAGCCAACCCCTTGACTTCTTTCGTGGCCTTCCAAGGCTTAGGAGTACCACAAATCCTTACAATCTCCACCTTGGTGTCCTAAGCCTTGGAAAAACCCTCGGTAATGACCTCCTGCACGATCCCGCTATCCCTACGCACTCGACAGCCCCTTGTGTAATCATCGCCTCCATCAATCCTCTTCAGCTATTGTATATCCTTGAGGTCTTTGGGATGACCGCCTCCACCTCTGAAGACCTTGGCTTGTACCTCTACACCATCCTAAAATTGTAGGATCCCTTCTGCTTAGCAGCTGCATCACTTTTTCTAAACTTTCCTAGAGAACCCACAATATTCCTATACTGGCACTCACTGCGAATCCTGACATGATCTTCTCAGAACTATACCTATCCTCCTGCACATGCCACTCCACTAGAACTATGCATCACCAGTGCTGGTGGTAGAATATCGATCCTCCCGCATCCCTCTGCTCTGAATTCATGTCAAAATTTTCTCCAATTGTGAAGCCACCTCTTTGGAGCTCCATCTATATTCGAAGTCCATCTGATGCCATAGAAGCCAACTCTATCATCGAGTCTCTTGAGGCCAACTACTCAACACTGCACTGCTGAGCCTGCTGCTGCACCTCGAACACCGTCGCTGCTCCTTTGAACCCTCCATGCTCCATGGACCCCTTCAAAATCATCTTGGATACCTCCACAATCCGCGGGCACCTCCAAAATTCAAGAGCTCTTCCAACTCTTCTGAAACCAACAATTGAACCCTAGGGAATTCCACACTAGTCCTTCTCTTCTTTTTCTATACTAGCCATCACTTCAGTTGTGCCCAGAGAACCATCCTCCACCGGAACCGCGACTCTCCCTGATGCTCCTACAGAAGAAACCTGATCCATGATACTTTCGACTGCTTGAGACCTCCTGACGCTCTCTTAGACCTTTTGGCTCTCCCTGAGACCTGCTTTCGATCTCTTTGAGAAGCCCCTGACACCATCTGCTGAGATACACTCCTCGACTGCTGCACCATCGAGCCTCTCTCAGCCCTGCATCTCTAGGAAAGTGCTACTACAACACTCCAATGCTTCTTGACTCATCTCTATGCCACTCTACAACCATCCAGCCCTAACTTGCTGGACCTCTATGGATCATCCATCTCCATCACTCTCAAAGGTTCGTAAATCTATGCTCTGGTCAAACCGCTGAATACATCTCTGACTACTACCCACCTTCCAAACACCAAAGAACATATAGTCGCTTCTTCAGCCTTTCTTCGATCATTACCCCTTGAAAAACCTCTCTTCAACAGCCCTACACTGCCCATCTTCCTAGAGAATCCTGATGCTCTCTACTGAGATACCTTCCTCGACTGTTGCATCGTCGAGCCTCTCTCAGTCCTGCATCTTCAGGAAAGTGCTACTGCAGCACTCCAGCATTTTCTACCTATCACATAACCATCATACACTCCAACTTTTCCTCTAAGATCGATCAGCAAATCATGCACCAAATCTTTTCAGTCCGAGAAAATCTTTTTCCATTAATCCTTTCAACCTCCACCTTCAATCTGCTACTCTTGATTGGCCAAACTATAGCAATAACAAAGATAGATTTGAGACATACCATGGAATCCTTGTGCAAATTTTTGATTTCACCTTGTATGACTTCTTCTTCTCTTTCATGCACCATCAGGCTCTGAAATTTGGCTCTGATAGCATATTATCATCCATAATATTCTAGGCATCACCTAACTCTGATACCAAATTGTAGACCCATGATATCGCTCGAACACCAATCATCCTTGACATCATAAGCACTCTGATACCGTATTGCGGAAGCTCCTGATCTTTAGCATAGATCTAAAGAAATCTGTGATGTTCTCTATGGGCAGTGCACCATCGATCCTCCACCTAGATTTGTGATGGGGTGCCTCCCTCCTTGGGCTTAAGGGAGATGCCTTCTTCTCTAGGGTTTCTTCAAGAATCCTAAGGTGGCAACTCTAGAGAGAAGAGAAGAAGAGAGTTGAGGAAGAAAAGGTCTATATTGATTCCAACCTTTAAAATCCTAATACAATCTATGTATTTATACATAGCCATTAGATCCGACCAAAAAATTCTCCGACTAACCCAATACATGAAAGGACTCACCGAGCCCATGTACACCCATGTCTCCCATGCTCTCATCCTTTGGATCTAGATCCAACCCATACATGAATTAGCCCCCTTAAAATCTCTCAAACCAGGCCTTAAGACCCCTAAAATCAACCCAGACCCTAGCCCAAAACAGACCCTCATGTAACTCTGTCTGCGCACTGAGCTGGCTCAGTGCCAACATTGAGCAGGCTAAGTTTCATTGGGTTGGCTCAGTCTGAAACTAAGCTGGCCCAATTCTGTGCCATGCCAGCAGTCCCGAACGTGCAGCTCTCTATTTTGCCTGTGCACTAGGACTTAGCCGATCCAGTTTTAGACTAAGTCGACTGACCTACAGAAAATCTTCTTTCTGCAGTCTTGATTTTTTGGCTTTGGTTTCTTGCTTCATCTTGTATCTCAGATCTTCGAAGCACCAACCAAACCCCTGGAATCCCCAGAGCCAACCCCTGACTCCTCCAATGGCTTTCCAAGACTTAGAAGCACCACAAATCCTTACACATAGGAAAGTACCTAAGGACTTATCCCCTACTAAAAAGTAGATAGGAAGGGGGTGCACGCCTAGGGAGGCATGCACCCCATGAGGATAAAAGATGGAGTCCCATACAGATGGGACTCCAGGTTGCTTCAGGGGATTAAACTGTGTTACACCAAGAAATCTTATTTGACCCAGTCTTGGCACCACCTAAGAAGAGTTTTGAGGGTCTCTCATCTGATTGGATCAGATGATGTCATTCCATCAATCAGATTTAGATCTGATTGCACAAAGGGCCATGATTGGTCAGGATGATGTGGCACTACATGGCGCAGCAGGGTCTATATAAATCCTATCTGTGCCTAGAATTCAATTCTTCTGCCTTTAGCCCATGCCACATAGCCCCTCTCCCTCCTTCTCCATGCCACCCTCTAGTCCTCTCTCTCCTCTCCACACCCAAGTGCCTTTGGGCATGAAGAAGGTGCAGTCTAAGCAAGTGAAAGGCGCCAGAAAAGGAAGAAGGCAGCACTGCTGCAAGAGACAACGACTGTTCTTCAAAAGTCATTTTGAAGATCTTCAAGACTAGATCTAAATCTGATTTATGAAGGATTGATTGAGAAGGAGAAGATCTTTAGATCCTACCTGAGTGGATATCAGTAGAGGCCAAGCACTTATGCGGCTACATTTAGAACCTCAGACAAACATCGGAATCATCACAGGATAATTGGATTATCCAAAATAAAGATATAATTAAATTAAATTAAATTTTTATTTTTATTATTATTATCAGATCAATAAGATTAGATTTGAGGAGTCTTAGATCTAATTAGGATCTTAGAAAATTTTTTTTAAAATATCTCTCTTGATCCAATCAGATCTGAATGAATCTGATCCAAAAAATAAGTTTTTTCCTTCAAGTGCGGACTTCTTTCTTGCAGGATTTTCAACATTCGTTTGTAGGTGTAGGTGGATTGACCACAATAGATTGACACGTCAGGTAGGGGGAGATATTGATGATCAAAAGCAACTGATAAATTTCTATCATACATTACAATGGTAAAAATGCGTGCTTGCAACTCGCTCAGCTCCACCGATTAGTTATCCTTATGAGAAGCACTCCCTCTCCCACTACCATCGGTGGCATGTTCATCCTAGATTAATTTTGATGATAACAAAAATATTTGAGTATAGATTATTAAATTACTAATATTATTTGTAAGGATGTGTAATTATAAATTTTAAGAGCTTACAAACTTTAAGTGTTCCAATTCATCTAAATGAAGATTCATTATTCAAGATTTTGGAGAAGATAATTCAGATTGGATACATTTATCAAGAAGTTTTAATGAAGATTAAATCAAGGCAAAATGATAAGTCTAGCCTACAAAGTAATTTAGAGACGAAATGGTCAGAAACATTCTTCAGCATGCTTGGCACGTAAATTGGGCCGACCTAGTCTAAGACTGAGCCATCCTAGTCTTAGTGAAAGTAGAAGACAGAAAGAATAGAAAGCTAAATTTTTGTGATCCAGGAGACTGAGCCGACCCAGCTGAAAATTAAGCTGACCCAGTCAAAAAGTGAGCCATCCTAGTCTTAGACAATAGAAGAAAATAGAAATAGTATTTTAGAATTTCTGAGACTGAGTTGACCTAGCTGAAAATTGAGCTGACCCAATTTAAAACTGAACTGGCCCAGTGCCTGTAATGGCTAGTTTTTAGTTCTACAGTATTTTCACTCCACACATCTTTCAATGGCTATTTTGGATCTTCCAATATCTAGATCACTTTCAGAAGCCTACGATGATGACTTGTAATGATGGAAAACCTCTGGGATACTTAAGAAAGCACTTGAGACAAGAAAAATAACTTTTGAACCTAAAAAAAAGAGCTTCCAAGCAGATTTTAGTTTTTCAAGTGTATGAGCTAAATAGTATAAAGAAAGGAGTATTTCTTAGAACTTTTCTTATCCTTCCAACATCCTCAATCAGAGAAAAATTAGGCCAACACCATTGAAGATTAACTCCTACTTCTTTCAAACACTCAAAGAGAAGAAATCAAGCCTACAAGCCAAGCTCTCAGATTTTCTTCTCTTAAGCTTCAAAGAGTTTGTTTTTGTTTTGTTCATTATATTTTTCATATTTGTTTCAAGTTTCTTAGGATGAGAAACTTGGGTTAGTCCAAGCCTAAAGTTGGACGGTGTATGGTTGTGATTGGTGAGCCAAAGTGAAAATCAATCGGGATTGATTGTTAGCCTAGAAAAATAATCATTGTATGGTTGTGATTGATGAGCCAAGGTTAAAACCAACTGGATTGAATTATGAATTCAAGTAAAATAATCAGATTGTAATCAAGCCTAGTGATTATAATTGAATTTCTAAGTGGTTTACTTAGGGAGTGGATGTAGGTGCTGAGTTTGGCACCGAACCACTATAAAATCATTATGTTTGTGATTGCATATTATTGTTCTATTGATTTTCTTCACTACACATTACATAGCTTATTTGTTGATATTTAATTAGATTAATCTACTTATATCATAAGCTTAAAATTTAAAATATTCAATTCATCCCTCCTCTTAGATAGCCATACTTGGGCAACAAATGGTATCAGAGCGGATGCTCTAATATTAGTTGTTGATCAAGCTATTAAAGAGTTAAAGATCATATGGCAACCCTAATTGGGACTCTATTGGTTGAGGGGCAATCAACCAATAGACCTCCAATGTTCAATGGAACTAATTACACATATTGGAAAGCACGAATGAGGATATTCATCCAAGCACAAGACTATGACATGTGAAATATCATAATGATAGGACCCCACACACTAATAATTACTATTGATAGAATGTCCTTTTCAAAACTTGAAAAGGATTGGGATGAACATGACAAAAAGAAGGCTCCACTTAACGTCAAAGTGATGAATATTTTATATTATGCTTTGGATGCTAATGAGTTCAATAGGATATCAACATGTTCATCTACTAAAGAAATTTGGAATAGATTTGAAGTCACCCATGAGGGGACTAATCAAGTCAAGGAATCTAAGATAAATATGTTGGTACATAAGTATGAGCTATTTAAAATGGAACCACATGGAACCATCACTGAAATGTTCACTAGGTTCACTGATATTTTGAATGGTTTGAAAAGTCTTTGAAGAGATTATGCTAACAGTGATGTTGTACATAAAATTCTTAGATCTTTGTCAAAGAATTGGGAGCCAAAGGTGACTGCCATTCAAGAGGTGAAAGATTTAAACACTCTAGCATTGGAGGAATTAATTGAATTACTTATGACCCATGAGCTGAACATAAACCAAAGAAGATAAGAGAAAGTAAAGAAAAAGAAGAGCATTGCACCTAAAGTTACTGCCATCCATATAGAAGAAAGTGATTCCAAAGAGAGCTCAGAAGATGATGAGGAGATGGCCATGATAGCAAGAAGATTCAAGAAATTAATGAGAAGAAGGAAGATATTTGAACCTAAGAAAAAGTTTAACAAGGAAGAAGATAGCAAAGAGAAAAAAAAAGAGAAAGAACAACCACCTATTTGCGATGAGTGCAAAAAGCTCGGACACTTTCAGATGGATTGTCCAATGTTAAAGAAAACCTCCAAGAAAATAAAGAAAAAAGCATACGAAGCCACATGGAGCAATGATGAGGACTCTTCTTCAAGTGAGAAAAAATATCAAAAAGAAGAAAAGATAAACGTACCTTTGTCTTATGGCACATAGTGATGATGAGGTGTGCTTGGCATCTGTAAGAGCTAAAAAAAGGTGGTACCTTGATAGTGGATGTTCGAGGCATATGATGGAAGATAAATCATAATTTATCCATCTTGAAGCAAAAGATAGAGGTGTTGTAACATTTGGAGACAACGGTAAAGAAAAAATCATTGGTCTTGGTAATATATTGATAACACCCTCTACTAGCATAGAAAATATTTGGTATGTTGAAGGACTAATGCATAACTTACTTAGCATAAGCCAACTTTGTGATAAGGGCTTTAATGTTTCATTCAAATCATCTCATTATATTGTAACTAGCTCTATAGATGAAAGTATTAAATTTATAGAAAATAGATATAAAAATATTTACATTGTTGATCTTTATGAACTTAAAAATGAGAATATTGATTGTCTTGTTACTATGAATGCTAAACTAAATGAATCAAGTTGGATTTGGCATAATAGATTAGGTCATGCAAGTATGGACTCTCTAGCAAGACTAATTAAACTTGATTTAGTAAAGGAAATACCTAAAATAAATTTTGAGAAGGATAAAATTTGCAAAGTATGCCAACTTGGTAAACAAATAAAATCTTTCTTTAAATCCAAAAATATTGTTTCAACTACTAGGCCTCTAGAATTACTCCATATGAATTTGTTTGGACCCATTTCAACTACTAGTCTTGGAGGAAAAAAATATGGCTTTATAGTAATAGATGATTTTTCAAGATATACATGGGTTTTATTTTTATCATATAAAGATGATGCTTTTGATATGTTTATTGATCTATTTAATAAAATAATAAAAAAAATATAATATTTTATATATAAGAAGTGATCATGGCATGAAATTTGAAAATCAAAAATTTTAAAAGTTTTATTCTAAAAATAAAATCAATCATAACTTTTCAGCATCTAGGACACTTCAACAAAATAGGATGGTAGAAAGAAAGAATAGGACATCGGTTGAAATGGTACGAACCATGCTTTGTGAAAGCAACCTTTCAAAATATTTTTGAGTGGAAGCTATTAACACCGTATGCTATGTGCTAAATAGAGCTCTAATTAGACCAATCTTAAAGAAAACTCCATATGAACTGCTAATTTATAGAAATGGCAAGTGCACCAGTCGATCAAGTAATAAAGTGAATGAGTAGAGCATCATCCCTAGAGGATTGGAAAATAAGTACTGAAAAGCTCTTTTCTATGCTTTATTTAGAAGATCGATTTATAAGAATAAGAAATTAAAGAAAATAAAGAAAATAAAAAAAATAATTAAAAGTTTTTAATTAAATAGAGAGAGTTTAAATTATTAGAGTTTTAAACTCAAGAGCAATGGATTACTAAGGTAATCGATTCACCAACTCAGTCAATACAATATTCAAGATTTTAGATTAATTTTATTTCATGTGACGGTGGAGTCTCCTAATTTATTCACTATCCTTTAGTCCAAGCATAGCAAAACTATTAATATTTATTAATTACCCTTTGGTCCAGGTATAATTTAAATAAATATTAATGCATTAGGTTTTGTGAAACCCTCTAATTAAAATACGCTGCGTCCAAAGCGCACTAAAATTTCCACATGCATATGAATTCTAATTTGATTCATAATACAAGGTATATAATCAAGAAGCATTAACATAGATGTACTTGGTCCGTAACATCTATGTTCATCAGATCAATTAGAAGATGGTCAGTAATCTAAAAGCATTAAGATTAGATTTATATACTCCTCATGAATAAAATTTAAAAATAAATCATACTGAATATTGCATCAAAAGAGTGGCTACACCTTAGCCTTAGTAAAAAAAAATTTAGTTCATGATAACAAGTTTAAAAATAGCAAATAAAATAAAAAGCATAGAGAAATTAGACTGTTTGATTGCTAAAATTGATTGTCTGCTGCTCTTGATGTGGAGAACTTGGCGAAGATGAAAAGGGCTCCTTAATCGATGTCTTGATCATCGAAAAAAATCAAAAAAAATTAAAAACCTTTTTTATTTTTCATAAATCACTCTCACCTCTCTCCTCTCTCTTTCTCTCTCTTTCTATTTCTCTCTTTCTCCCCATCTCTCTCTGTCTCTCTCTGATTATTTTTTTCTCATGACAACCATAGGTTTTTATAGATAAAGAGTTTGATTTCCCCCCAAAATCCATCAAAAATTAGGTTTAAGACTCCCAAAACAACTCAAATTAAGATCTGGATAATTCTGGCCGTTGGATGTTGATCAAATGATCCAAAAACCACTCAAAAACCCCTTAAAATAACACAGATCAAGTCGGATTTAATGCCAGCCGTTGGATCAACCGTTGGATCAAATTTGGGCCGTCCGATCGCGTAGAAATAAGCCTTCTGATCTATAGTTTAACTTCGGGATGAATCTCAACCATTAGATCTCGACTGGGAGCTACGGATGCCGTCCATCAGCGTCTTCTTTTCGGCCGTCCGATCGAGTTTCAGTGAATGCCGCCCGTTGGATTAGCCAAAATTTCTAAATTGCCCTCCGTGGACCATGCGCGAGCCCGGTGTTGCATGGACCGTCACGTACTTCAGCCAATCAGAGCGCGCCTCTTGCTGTGAAATTCTCGAAATACCCTTCAGATGGTCCATCGTGCGTCGCAAAAAATGCTGACGTCATCCTGACATCAGCATTGCGTTGGTGATTTTTTTTTTTTTGAAATTCAATTCTGGGCTCGTTTGAAGTCCGTTTTGCCTGAAATTTATTTTATCTAAATCAAAAAAATAAGATCCTCACATTGGTGACCTTCTTTCCTACATAAGATTAATAAAAGTATCAATTTCTAAAGAAATAAATTAATTTATTTTATAATTTAATATTTTTATTAATATATTTTTACTACTTATCACACCCCCCCAACTTAGTCATTGCTAGTCCCTTAGCAATATTTTATTTAATACCATATTTTAATAAGATTA